>JBBPBQ010020321.1:4583555-4671357 GCA_037974755.1 Cicer yamashitae | reverse complement strand
AAATATTTTTTTCATAATACTTTTTTTTCTTCTATTTTCTCCTAATCAAATGAGCGAAATGTGTATAAATCAATTGATGAGACTGTTAAATATTTTTTTAGAAAGTCTTAAATCTTATTCATTCATTAAAATATAACTAAAATTTTAACATAATAATTCAATGGATAAAATTTAATATATGAATTAGTTGCAATTACATTCTCCAAAATATTCTACATATGTTCAAATGTGTGTTTATAAATCCATATATAATAATTATTCAAATAAACTCACATGAAAAAAATACTCTACAAACAAAATTAACAAAATTAATAAACTCACATAAAAATATTTGATTTAATTATCTTTTTGGAGAGTGTATATAGTGAACAAACTCAAAGTACTATTTTTTACCACAAAAACACGAAATAATGTTGGGAATAATAAGGCATCACTACTTGATTTTGATTATTTTTGCCGTTAATTGAAACTATGCTCTGATTTATCCTTCATCAAATGTATAAGTTTAATATTTTGAAATAATTGTTTTTGTTTTCATGAACAATTTATATAGACAAATACTTTCTTTCATATGATAGGAATATAATATATATATATCCGAACACTAATAAGAGAAAAATGAACACAAATTGTATATTACTTTGAAAATATTTAATGTATAACTTAACATTTTTATTTAAAAAAAAATATCATTTGCTATTTTTTTTTTCCAAAGACTTGCTAATTTAAATGACTATGTTTCAATATTTTTTATTTATTTTTAAAATTCATTGAATTGTTTGCGCATAAGTTTGATTATTGATTTTTAATATGTGATGATTATGTTTTTATATATTTTGTGGTAATTTATGGTTGTTACATTTAATTATTAAAATGTAATTAAATATTGTAATATATTTTTATGCAATGAATTAAAAAAAGTAAGTAACAATTAAATCAAGTATGTAATGAAAATTATATTTTTTATTGTTAGTTTTTTAATTATAGAAATATAGACAAAGATTTAATAGAATAAAAAAAGAATAAATTTTAGAGGTGCCACATTATACTATTAAATGATGTAACAAAATTAGTGTTATATGACGTATAAGAATGTGATGTATTTAACATAATATTTTAAAGATTTATTTTAATATATTACATTGATATTGATAGAAAAACTTAAACCATTTTCTCAATAGTAATTTTATTAGCATGCACACAAGCAACCCCACACACAACCATTTAGAATTTCATTTTTTATATATATTGAAACCAAACAATTCAACTCATTTAATAAAATATTTGAACATTATAAAAAAAGTTTTTCTTTTTTGTAGTGAAAGAATCATATCATTATATTTATAAAAATAAATTATTAACCTCACGCACGAAAAAACTCATGTGCATATGTATAGTTAGATAACAATTAATAACATTTGATAATAGCAATTTATTAACCCCAACAACACTTCAAGAAGTAATATTGAACTTTAATTAATGTTGAATTAAATAGACTAACAATATGTTTTTCAATATAATCAATTAAATTATTTGTAAAATCACAAATAATTGTTCATCATAGCTAACTAAATATTATTAGGATAGTTAGATATAAAAGTATAATAACTTATTAAAAAGTTAAATTGTTTGCAGGCTAGCTATCTCATCTCGATTTAGTTTATATTGAAAATAATTTACTTAAAAAAAACTTAGATTATGAAAGAATCCTCGTTGGGACCATTTGATTGTTTAGCCAGGTCACCAAAAATCCCAGACCGACCCTGGTTACTCAAAATTTGACTATGAAAAGATAATATAACAAAACAAAAAATGTCACAACTCAATATTTCAATATAATATTCTATGAGTAGATTTGAAAGATGTTACGCTTCTTAGGTTTATTTGTTTATCATCTATTATATATCATACTAGTATATATCAACATGTATGTTTATTTATCATCAATATATTCATATATTTTCTTTGACAATAGATTCTCGATACACAACTATTGATCTCAACCATCAAAACCATCAACAGATATATTTTGTTAATATTATTTGATTTTGTGTAATTTGTTCTATTTGATATCAAATCAATAACTGAGATTAATTACTTCATCAAATACTTTAAAATCACAAGAGACTTTGACACATCACTACTTAAAACCTTAAGATAATAAATATATGAATCATTTTTCTCCCACGTGTAAATTTATCACATTCTATATTTGTACCGCCATTATTACTAACGAAACACGGCCCCTAACTATTCCACCATAAAAGACCTTCGATACAAAAATCCAATACCATAATACACTTGAACCCAACAAAGTACACCGATTTATAGTTAGCAAAATAGATAGCATTCAAAGGGTTTTTGGTTCAATAGATGGTGAAATTAGTTTGCCGCAATTTCATTAAAACGTCTCTTTGGTGGTCACATCTTGCTATGTTATGGAAGAGAACAACAATGACACCAATAGTTGTTCTTGTTTCTTCCAGTTTAGTTACCCTAGGAGGATACATCATATGCTCCAAAAATCTAAATAGTATTGGGAATAAAAGGACTAGCTGCCCCACAACCATATTACAAACATAACTATTTCACTTCTGCAATCTCAGCAATTCAATGAGACAAATCACATTAAATTATGAGTCATAATTGATGTTTCAAAACCACATAAAAAAACACCTAACCCAAGTTATGTTTTTTCCAAATAGGACATAATGTATCATTACCAATAAGGAACATGAAATCTCCAAATTAAATATCCTCAGTTACAAAAAAAATGAGAACAACCCCAATTGAATTCATCAATTGCAAAAGTCAGCTAGTTCTACTCTGCTGTAGGTACTTTCCATTCTGTCATCACTACTAAAAGAATATTAGAGGAGTGACCATGAATCTGAAATATATACACACTACTAGTGTATATTAAAGCGTCATCCACGCATTAAATCAATGTCAACATGGGAATTTCGCATATCCATCGGACGAGATGCTGACCAAGGACTTAAGGATGAGGTTGGACTAGTAAGATTTTGTTGATTTGGTAAAATGCTATTCAGTGCAACTGGATTATGAATTCCTTGGTGATCTGATTCCACAGCAACTACTGCTGCATCTTGTGAGCTTTCCTTTTTCTTGTACTTTCCCTTTAATCTACCCCATTGAAAGGTCCCAACTGTCACCTACAATCACAACTTGTATGTTCAGTAAGTGCATGTTTGGAATTACGGTGAGTTTGATGAAATCTAGATGACACCGTGATTTTGTTGAAGCTCTTAACTGTAGCTTTTGTCAAAATCACAGTGGCACACTATGATTCTGTCAAATTCAACCTGCATTCATGACTTTTATGTGTAGTATAGCTGGAAAATTTTGATTTAAACATGTCGGAATGAGATATATGTTATAACGATATAGAGTCTGTTTTTTTACCGTTTATTTGAAAGAGAAATCATTTATAACTAAAACATTATTTTTAGTGATTTTAATTGTGTTTGTCTAAGCTATTTTTAATGATTTTTCTGATTTAAATGATAAGCTATTTTTTCTGAGTTTCTGAAGACAAAAATTGATTTTATGAGTTCGGTAAATAAGAGAGAAGATTAAAAAAGTGATTTTAATAAATCTCTTTTAATATCAAATCATAAACGAACTGGACCTATAATATAAATACCATTATGGTAGCACTAAAAATGTTGTTACCTTGACAAGATCTGATGCAATGAGTACACCACCAATTCCTCCACCAACGACGCGGCCATCAGGACTAACAAGGGTAATACTTAGTCCACCAGTTCGATTCCGTAAGCTGCCAGTATCAGTTGGCAAGTAAGAGCCTGACATGGACAGTATCTCCAAATTACCCTAACAAAGCCAAAATCAAACCAAAAATTAAATATATACACATAAATATATAAACAACCTTATAATGAGAGAGTGTGGATGTAGAGAAAGAAACAAGACAAAGCAAAACAAACATGAGAAAGTATTCAATATAATGCCAAAATGAAGAATCAATTATTATGACTAGAAAGGTCTACAATAATAGAAATTTCCTATTGAAAATATGTGCTTAAAGCTAAGATAGTAAACAAAAATATTCTTAAACTGCAGTAGTAAGAAAGTGTACATACCTCAAATTTGACAGTGCCACCTGAAGTTGAAGGTTGACGAAGTGTGGCGATTGAGACATGACCTTCAGCTGCCATAACACATAAAGCTTTAGCCTGCATCTGAGAAAACGCCAATATTTTTGCTGCAATGTCCTGCAAGAGAAAGAAAAGTTCAAAAGTGTAACTCTCCAGTATTTACATAAATGCTAGAACATTTGGCTCAAACTTGAAACAATCATGAAATAAATTCATTATTATTATATAAGTAACATAAAAGAATTAATGGATCATTATCATAAATTCATTATGATCATAATTAATATCATTATCATTTCTAAGTCTTAAAAAAAACATAATATCATTCAGATTTATATTTCTCCTTTCTCTTTTTTCAATATATTTTTCCATGCAAATTTAACAACATATACTGCAAAAACAGAGATAAATCCAAATTCCTAATAAAGAATAACATACCTCTCCACTTGGAATCTGGATGACATAAGGGGCAAATCCAACCCCAGCTGAATCAGGCATCGACTCACCTGACAATAAGTAACCACTAAAAACATCAGAAAGTGCGCATAAAAAACTTAGCGAACCTACGCGTTATGATAAATATATGTATCATCATATGTTGTCATGATGAAATTCTTGTTATTTTATAATTTTATATGCATGTTAGAACCATTGCAAATTTGATTATTACATATTGTAGTATAGAATTTTAGTGAATAATAAAATCATAATACCCACTTGTAAATATTTTCATATCACATGCATTCACACACACACATGTATGAGCATGCCGCCCACATACTGTATGCTTGGTTAAAAACATTTAATTTGTCAATATTGATACAACATTTTTCAATAGCTTGATTACATAATCTGGTGCAGTAACTAATGAATTAAGTGATGTTGTTTTATATGTATAAATCTACAATTGTGGAAAGGAATCGTGGTGCAATTTAATTGTAATAAGATTTCCTTGCATTTATAATAATTAAAAATAAAATAAATGCATCTCTCTCTTAGAGATCAGCAAAAATAAATAAATAAACAAGAGCATGCAAAAGCAGCATTAATAGAACGAGCAAAACTTTAAATTCAAGAAAATTGATAAGCTAGATTGGAACTTCAATGTCATTGCTCCTTTATATCATTATGATATTAGCAAGTCAAGTTGTCAACATAAAAAAAAAATAATAAATGACTAGTGAAACTTAGAACCAATAACATTTGAATATAGATTTACAAAACATCAAACCATGCTTTTAAAAACCATACTGGAGTGATGCTTGACTGGTAAATCAATCGGGCGTACACAGTTCACAAAACTAGTGAGAATGGTAGAGAATCGATCTGTGTTGTCAATCCCAGATTGCGGAGCGGCTGATCCCATAATTGGGATTGCAGGATTGTGGGGTGGGGGATGACTTCTATTTGATATATTTTGAGACGGCGGCTGGTTCGCAGCAGAGCGGAAAGTGAAGAGAAGAGGGAGCGGCGATATCTCTTCTGTGATCACAGAAGAGTAGAGGACAATAGGGTTTTTTCTGTGCAAAACCCTAAAATACCCCTGTAACGACTCAATTATAAGGGTATTTTGGGGTTTCAAAACCCTAAAACAATTGCGCTCCTGTAGAGGTGTGACCTTTGTGAAGTGTGTCACAATTACGCGTTTCTAAGGCACGAAAGTAGCCACAACTATCTTTTGCACCACATTGCAATGTGTGGGGAGGCTAGCCAAAGTTCCACCCTGCCCTATCGCTACCACTATTGACAAGATAGGAATCAATCAAACCAGTCGAAAATCAATGGTTAATTGAAGAATTGGTTTGAACTAGTTGTTTCTGGTTTTTATTAAATTTTTTTCTAATTAAAAAATCAATTCAAAATAGAACAATTCTTTAGCCCAATAAGAGTTCAATGTCAAGTTCTTTTTACAAAAAATTCAATGTCAATTGTCAAGTTAAAAAGGCCAACATACTTCAGTATTGAGTATGAATTATTATTCGGCTTTTTAATATCAAATTTTTACTTTACAAGATTTGTTGTTTATTTGAATTTTTATCTCACTTAATTTCTTATAATTTTATATTAATTTCATTGTTATTTGTTCTATAGTAATATAAATAAATAGAGCCTGTTTGTTTAAACTTATGAAAAGTGGTTTTAAAGTTGTGTGGAAAGTGATTTATTTCTTATAGACTATAGTAATGCAAAATCTATTTTCTGTTTGGTTGTATTATAAAAAGCACTTTTTTTAAATAAAAAAAAAAAAGTTGTAATTACAACATTTTCAAAAGCTACTTTCAGTAACTTTCAAACTAATCAGAAACATGATGTTTTTAAAAGTTTAAATAAATACTCTAAAATCTTTTAAAAGTGACACTATCTATTTCAACTTTTTCATAAAATATCCTTTTATTTTGAGAACAAAATCTCTTCTAGAAGATGTATGTTTAAGCTTCAGAAAAAAACAATTAACTAATCACTTTTAGAAGAGGTCTCTTTAAGAGATAGAAAAAACATCAAAATTTAAAAAAATAGTTTTCGAAGAAAAGTTTTAATGATAATTACCTTTTAAAATAAAAAAAGTAATTTTTATAATGATAATTACCAATTTTTATGAAAATAGTGTAACAAACAGGCTCATAGTTAAACAAGTTAGCTGTAATCAGTGCTTTCACCAATTTCATGACTAGTTTGAAAAATTGCTTTGAACCCTACCTTTATGCTTCAAACAATAATTATTATTAACACAACAAACTAGAAATTGCAATAGATATTTACCTGAAGAAGCCAATTGCTGCTTCTTCCCACTCCCAGGTGGACGCCCTCTCCCGCGTTTCTGGCCGTCTTGTGTCACAGTTTTAGGATTACTAGATGGTGTTGGACTTGGACTCAGCGCCAATGACACAACTCTATCAGAGCCATATTTCCGAGGCCTTCCTCTCTTCCTTTTCACAGTCTCTCCGGTTGACACCCCAGTAGGACCATCCACATTGACAGCGTGAGATGAAATTGCCAACGATTCTAAGGGCAATGAGGATCCGATGTGACCACCACCAATGTTGGATTGAAATGGTAGATTATTGGGATTAGACAATGGGCGAATACTCGATGAAACATGTAACTCAGGTAGTGGTCCAGAAACAGCTAGTGCTCTCTGCTGCTGCATATAGTAAGATGCCGAACCAGATAGCGCCATATGGTCCACGTGATCCATGCATTTAACTTCAAATGCCTTCTTTGACAAGAAACTTTGATCACCAATATTCACCAAGCTCTGTTCTCAGATAGAGTATAATGACAATTTAAAGAAAAAGGAAAATATCCACATATTAGAATACCATAAAATATATGATGAAATTCAATAATTCAATACCAACAAGAGTGTCAAACAGTGCTCAATTATATCCTTAAACTACATTAGCTGTAACTGTAGTTTGAGAAGAAAGACTGATAATCCTTCAAATCAAAATAGGGTAGCTTCTAGAAGATAAAGTTTCTTCTTGATGGAACCATATTAACAAACACATATGAATGAAAGTGAAAGGACACAAGCCTCAAGACAACCATAAAGTAGAAAATAAATAAATTAGAGAAACAAGATGGAAAGCCAAGGCATCCACACAAATAAGTGAACCACTATCCAATAACAAGTAACAAAAGACAAAAAGAGAAGCTATATTACATCTTACCAAACTTATGAAGCACCGACAAAGACATAGACACCCAGACACCGAACATGAAACTACACACGCAAACACCAGTAATATTTGAAAAAATAAAAGTGATTGAATATAACCACATGTCTCAGTATGGTGCATAACACCTGACACGCTTTTACTATAAAGTGTCGGTGTTACATAGAACTAAACAAAAAAGGTTTCATTCTGATTTGAACATGGAAAGGTCCATTCTTACCAGCACCAAGTATAAACCTTGAACACAAAGCAATTTCAAAGGTAACCACAAACCCAATAAAGATAAAACTCAACCATCCATACCAACACACATAAAATCAACAACCCAAAACCAGAAAAGTAGCAGAAAATATATGAAAGAATCACTTCAAGCCAATGCCATAAAAAGCTCACAAACCCAGTTCCACACAAAAAAGGACCACAAAATGCAACAGCACAAAAAAGGGACCTCAAAGTCACATACAAAAACGAGTATAACGTCAGCCATGATTTTTCTGACATGGAAAGGGAAAGTTACAAACTTCGGTAAATTGGGTTTGAAATTAAAACAGATTCAACACCCCAAATACAACAAAGAGAAAATGCAACATGCAGATAGAAATATAATAACAAAGAATGATAACGGAAAAAAATCATACATACATTTGTGAGCAGGATCAAAAGGGTCTGTTGCAAATCTCAAGTTTCACCTGTGAACAAATTGAAGCTAGTGATTGTTAACAAAATCAAAGAAAGTTATGGTTTTTCGAGCGGTACAAAGAAAGAACCACAGTGTGAGTGAGTGCAAAGAAAGCAAATTACTCAGCAACCATGGAGAAAGAGAAAAAGGGTTATTATTAAATTGAAAAAATAAAAAAGGGGAAATAAAAAAATAGAAAATAATGGTGATTCTCTCTCTCTATCTCTAGTGTAGTGTATGAGTTGCACAAGTCCTTATCTGTTTGTATAAATTTCTAGGGCTGTGCTTATTTTTCTCTCTCTAACAAAATAGGGTTTTTTTCTCTCTCTTGGTTGGATTGCGATATTAGTGATGCTATGGTGTGTAATGTTTCTGGGATTTAGGTAAGGAGATTGAGAAACAAACAAAGTTCAAAAGAAAAAGCACTTCTTCTTTTGGATAAAACTGAATATTTTAATCAAAAACTGAAAATAAAATATTGAAAAATAAAAATTAATAATTTTTTTAATATACAACTAAATACTACAAAAAAAAATTCCGGATCTCGAATCAAAATATAGTCTTCAATCTAATAATTTTAAAATTTATTAATTAAATTAAAATTTAAATAAAATGTAAAATAAAATTATATTATTAATAAATAACAACCCTTACATATATTATTATTATTTGATTTTTATTATTATTATTATTATGTATCAAAATTAAATTATTTATTTTAATAATAAAAATAAACAATAAAATATTTGGGTCCATGGGGATTGTCAAGGGAAAAAGGGGGTTTATCTTTATATCTGTCCACGCGCCTTGTAGGATCAATATTCTTGTTTTTGTGTAACAAGTGAAACCCTCTCACAGAAGGGTGTTGCCTAATGCATTGGCCTATATCACCCAAAATCTCTCTCAAATCTTGGAGAATCTATGCTTATATTCTTTCTACATTAATTAATCAATTACTTAATTGATACAAATACCATTTTTCTTTAAATAAATATATAACAACACACTTTTTGATAGATATTTTCTCTAAAAAGAAATATATATAAAAATAAATTATATTTTTTAAACAAAATACTAATAAATTAAATTTAATGAATATGTATTATCGATGTAAACGATGATTTATATTAACAATTAACATAAGTCATTCATTGTATAATTATGAATCGATGAAAATTATAATCATATGTTCAAAGAGAATGATCAAGAATTCTTATTAAATTAATAGTGTAAAATTAGTTTGCACTTTGAGTATATAGTCCTTTTTGTCAAATAAATTTTGACAACTTCTTTGATAATGAAATTGTATTTAAGATAGTCCTAATTTAATTTAACTTATACTTTGAAGGATTCATTTTAGGACTCATAGAGGCTAAACTCCAATTGACTACTTTTTTAATAGATATAATTCGATTATTTTATTTTATGGAAGTTCTTTTTACCTCATTTGTTTTACCGATTAAAATCAAATAAAACTTATTAAATTACGCAGATCTCACGTAATTTGATAAGATCTATAGGAGTTCATATCTAAACTAGTATAAATAAAAACTTATCTATAAAATCAAAATTGAACATAAAATTGATTTTATAGCATATTTTAGGATCTCCTTTTATGAAAACTACTCGGATCCAGTTGATTTTTATATCTTCATTTTAAACGATAACGAATTGTATATATTTTTGTTGTCAAGTAGTCTAATAGGTAAAGTCACACATCTTAAGGAGAAACGAATAATCTCAAATTTGAACTTGAATTTCTTGCATATTAATGTCTATATTCGTGAAACTATCAACTAAGTTGTACTTGTGGGAAGTATATATATGAACTTTAATAATTATTTATTTTATTATTTTTTTGGGTGGTATTTATTCTATTAATAGTATTACTATAGTACATTGTATTAATCTATTATTATTTTTTGTTAATAATACTTATTGATTTAATGTATATTTGTGTTTTAGTATTTCATATGTTCTACATCATACAGTTATTATATGGAAATGTTAATTTTATATTTTAGTATGTTATATACGTTGACGTTTTCTTTTTGAAAAGGAAATTATATAGGTCAATGTTATTTAGCTTGTAATATATTATTTGATATAATATAAATATGTAATTGTAAGTACAATTCAAATGATAGGTTATAACAACATTTGACATGTTGGTTGAAATAATGAAAATTATAAAAAACATTGACAATAAAAAATAAGACATAACAAGACCAAGAACATTCGAGGCTAAATTGAGAAATGATTATTTTTTAAGAGGGATATTGCCAAGACCAAGAAGATCTTGGAATTTTACAAATATCACTAGTTGAATATTTACAGTTCCATGTAGGATACTCGTCTATTTAAATACTTATGAAATATTGTTGTGCATCAAAGAGCATCCTTAATGCTACAATCAAAATTTGTATGAAATCCTCCACCCAAATGATTTCATATTCTTATCTATCATCTTCATTTTATGTGGAATAAATGGTAGAATTTTACTCTTCAATGCAAGTAGGTTGAGACATTATTTCTATATGGGAAGTATGAAGAGAGTTTGCTGTTCAAGTTTATCGTATAATTATACAATGAAACAGTGAGAGTTTGTTGTTTAAGTTTATTTTATATTTTTGTTTTGTTGATTTTCATTGTATCAAATAATGTTTTTGTTTTATAAATTTGTAAATAAATTAAATATCAAACGATATTTTATTTCATATAATTAAGATGTGAATAAAGCACTAATTTAAATGCAACTATTTTTTTTTATGTGTCAACTTATTGATAAAAGTTTGATATTGTAATTCAAGAACAACGTTCAAATTTTGTATAAAACAGTTCTAAAATGTCAATTAATAATACTATTTATTTCTCCAAATTTTTAAATAAGTTAAATAGTTTAAAGTCTTATAAAATTTTAAAATTTTATTTGTAGTCTCTATAAAAAAATTTGTAATATTTTAGTCTATAAATTTTTTTATTTACTTTAATCCTTATTTTGAAAAGTCGATACTTTTAGTTTCTAAAAAAAATTCATATAAAATCAAAATACCAAATAAAAATAAATAATTATTTTCGAAAATTAAACTTAAAATATCACAATTTTATAAAAATTAAAAATATATTAAAAAAAATACTGAATATATTTTATAAAGAGGGTCATGTCTAATTTTATAAGATTGTTTTATAAGAATAAGTTTTATAAGACTAAACACATAAGATGGGAGAATTTGAACTTGTGATCTCTCCAACCTCCAAATCATATTATCATTTAATTTCTTAATTAAATCTAAACATATTTTGTAACAAAATATGATATTGTAATAAACAAAAGAAAATGAACATTTTGTCATTGTCTATGTAGATATACGTCTAGATGGAAATCTTTGTACTCAGTTAGTCTTGTCTTGTTCACATCTTACTCATTATTATTATTATTATTATTATTATTATTATTATTATTATTATTATTATTATTATTATTATTATTATTATTATTATTATTATTATTATTATTATTATTATTATTATTATTATTATTATTATTTCTCTCAGCCTATTATCCAAGACATAATTAAACTTGAGTAACTTGTCAAGTTGAAAATGAGACACAAGAAATAAGTGGATCAAGACCTATTTAGTTCTTAAGAAATGGATAAACATGAAATGTGTATATGAATTCATCCAATTTTATATTTTATTTGAAAACGGGAAAACAAAAATAAAGAATGATCCAGAAATTACTCCATTATTTAGTTTGGCCCCTTCCTCATTAGTTTATTTTGGACTATCCAAACAGAACTTTGAATATGGAGGAACTGAGTTTGTTTGTTGGCCAAAACTAGTAATGGACGATTGGACTCATGATACTATGATAAGATCGAATTTGAGTTTGTCCTTATCCATGGATTTCTGTCATTACTCTGTTCCTTTTTATTGTTCAAGATATCTGTCTGTTGATTGAAGGTTTTTACGCAGCAGTAGATTGGACTTATGATTCAGAAATTTCTTTATATATATATATATATGTTTTTATTAAATAAAAGTATTATTACCTCTTATAAAATATATAATTCTAATGATTAAATAAATTTAAAATATATAAAAAAAATTCAAATTATAATTGTCTTATACGAGAATTCATATTTTTAAAATGATCAATAACTTTGAAGTTCTAAGTTCAAACCCACGACAAAAAATTTAAATATTTGTCAATTGAGTTAAAACTTAAGGACATGTAAAGTGTAATTTTAACTTATGTAAATATATTCATCATATAAAAAATGTGTGTGAGTGGATAAATAGTGAGTAGACTATGGGAATTTAAAATAAAAATAAGTGTCATAGTTTTTTTTAATTCTCTTGTAGGGGCTGTTTTTTTACGAATATCTACTTGTTTGATTATGAAAGGAGTTCGAGGATCATCACATGTAATTAAGAGTAATTATACAAATGAATCAGACACGAAAGTGAGGAGGCATGGTATGCATGTCATGCAAAGACGATGAATGACCATATCAAGAATGAGAGCATTCAGACGATGAATGACCATATCAAGAATGAGAGCATTCAATATTCTCATCCGAAAAGAAATACTATCAAGCATTAATAATAGTATTTCACACACACCAAATTTTTGGTAATTTTTTATAGTCTTATTGACATTTAATAAATATTTTTTTTTTAATTTTAATTGACATTTTAGCTTATGTCCATAAATAAGTTGATGTTTATGCAAAAATCGTTATTTTTAGCCTCATTATCATTTCGACTTCTCTAAAAATAAATTGAATAGTTAAACAAAATTTCATTCTTTCTAGCCTTAAGACATTTCAGATTCTATTCATATTAGTTTATATTTATAATATGGATAGTCAAATACAAAATTCATATTATTTCGCTCATTAAATTTTAGTTGTTTCATATTCTTTTACCCGACATTTCAAATTCCTTTTAGCCAATATTTTTTCCGACATTTCTTTCTTGAGATATTTGAAGCTCTAATTGTATTAAACACGTTATAGTTTGAAAAAGATATTATATATTTTAGTTGATTAGTTAGTTGACTATATAAGTCTATATAACATTGATGTAATTCATTCTATCAATTATCAATATTATTTAATTTACTTTTCTTAATTTATTTTTTATCAATGATTTAAATCAAAAATCGTAATAAAACAATTTTAAAACAATGGAAGTATGAATTTAAATCACACATGACACCAGCATTAGTTAAGAAATTGATATCTACTAACAAATACGCTTTCAAAGTATATCCATTCGATAGCCATAAATTAATCCTTCGATTCTCTTTGTTAGACTCTCCTTAATGTCATTCAAAATTCTAATTGATGGAAAGCCTTACAAATATTTTTTCTCTCTACAAGTTGACTTACCCATTCTTTAGTTGAGATGAAAGTAAGAGGAAAGAAACTTGGAGAAGAGAAAGCACTAATCCTAGAAGCTTTTCCTTGTTTGGAAGTAGAAGAAAACTGGAAGAAAAGAATGACTCACATAGTGAGACCCATAGAAAAGCTTTCTTTCCATAATTGATGAAAAAGCTTACTGGCCAAAAAATCTGTAGCATTTTTCCACTTTTGCCCTTGTCAACTTGCAAGTGTTGGTTTTTATTTTGTTGTATTTTGTTTCACTATTTTAATATACATAATTAATAAATAATGTGGTAATTAATACCCTATATTATAACTTACAAATATTATTAAAATATATACATATTAATATTGATAGATTTGTGCATCAATATATATTATTTTTTATATGTAAAAATATTTATGTCATTTATGTCATTTATATTTTTCTTTCCTTTCACTTTCTTTTCTGTCAAATAATTAAATAATTATCTCATTTACTATCTACTTTCATTTCTTGAATATTATTTTTTCTTACTTTCATTCTTTAAATTTTTTTTGTCATCCAAATAAAGCATTAGGTAAGATGGCATTACTCTTTATTATTTATTATTATTTTTTATTATTATTATTATTATTATTATTATTATTATTATTAATACTAAGATGGCTAGGATGGCCCCACATATATTTCATATGTTCTTCCTATATGATGATAGTATATAATTTGCCCGAACTTCTTTATTTAACCATCGTGTCCATTTATTATAGGCTTTAGAAAATATGAAATATAAAACTAGAGTCAACTAGAGTATTATGTTAGAGTTAGTTTAGAGTTTCTTA
Source organism: Cicer yamashitae (assembly GCA_037974755.1). NCBI lineage: Eukaryota > Viridiplantae > Streptophyta > Magnoliopsida > Fabales > Fabaceae > Cicer > Cicer yamashitae. Next base: position 4,656,644 of record JBBPBQ010020321.1, on the reverse strand, counting down.
GTTGGATTCTAGAGTTTGTTACAAGTGATTTTTATCTATAAATAAAGATCACACCATTGTAATCATTTTCTAAGATCAATAATATCAGATTTTCATCACTTCAATTTTCTTTCATATTTTCTGTTATCTTTAGTTTCTATCATGGTATCTTAGAGTTTTTTTTCGATCCTCATTCATCAATGGCTTCCATGGACCTTTTCTTGGCGCTTCTAGTAATTTTCCTTCTTCACGTGTCAAATTCTCTCACCTCATTTTTGTTAAACATGATGAGAAGAACTTCAAGCAATGGAAACAACAAATTGATGGTGTAATTCATGACCACAAGCTTCAGAAGTTCATCACTGAACCTTTAGCTCCATTACGATTCTTGACTAACACTGATCGCATTGCAAATCGTCTCAATCCTCTATTTCTAGAGTGGGAGCAACAAGATGCACACACTCGTTTGTACCTGGATTCTTTCAACGATCTCTGATTCGATTCTCACGAAGCTTGTTGATTGTCACTATTCGTGGCAAGTTTGGGAAGAAATCCATCGTCATTTTCGCACTTTACTTGCAACAAAGGCGCGTCAACTTCGATCTGAGTTGTGCAGTCTCACCAAGGGAGATCGCAAAATTGATGAGTTCGTCCTTTGTGTTCGCACCATCAACGAATCCCTAATTTCTATTGGCGATCCAGTTCTTCATCGTAATCTCATCGAAATTGTCCTTGAAGCCTTACCTGAAGAGTACGATTCAGCGTCGCCAGCCTCGTCTCTGAACTCAACAACTGATCCTCCTTCGCATCCGAACCCTAATTTTCCGTCAGGTACGAGTCATGTGAATGCGAATCAGAACCACTCCGATTATCCAAGATATAGCTCTCGTGGTGGTCGTAACGGCCGTAGCGGTGGTCGAGGAGGTCGTGTGCAGTGCCAGATCTATCACAAATCTGGTCACGATGCCTTTATTTGTTATTATCGTCATTACGAATCTGGTCAATCCATTCATTCTCCTTAGGGAGCACCTCCCTCTACTCCATTCTTGATGCAACAACGACCCCTTGCTCAACCTCAATTTGGTTACCCCAGCCCTAGACCTGCTAATCCACGTCTGTTTCATCTTCAGACTTTTCTTACCGGTGCTGACTCTGGATTCAACAATCAATGGTGGTATCCTGACTCAGGCGCTTCGCATCATGTCACGCTTGATGCTTCCAACTTGGGAGATGCAGTTTCACTACCTCGATCATATCATGTGCTAATAGGCAATGGCCAATGTTTGTCCATAAACTTAATAGGCAACATGCATTTTCCTTGCTCCACTCATCCTAATACCAATCTTACACTCAATAACCTTTTACTTGTTCCATCTATTACCAAGAACTTAATTAGTGTTAGTAAGTTCACACAAGATAATGGAGTTTTCTTTGAATTTCACCCCACTTTTTGTGTTGTGAAATCACAGGCTTCTTCTGAAGTCCTGTTGAAAGGAACAGTTGGAGCAGATGGCCTCTACAAGTTTGAAAATCCACTTTACTCAGATTCTAGTTTGCACAATCATAAATTTGAAACTAATGTTGTTTACTGTGATAATTCCTTTCATATTGTACCTACAAAACATATGAATAATAATGTTTCCAATTTACATTGTTCTTCCATTTCAAATTCTGATTATCATCTATGGCATGCTTTTTTAGGGCATCCTCATCATGAATCACTTAAGGCAGTATTAAAGCTGTGCAATATCCCTACACCAGCAAAAGATACCACTGATTTTTGCTCAGCATGTTGTATAGGCAAGGCACATCGTCTGCCTGCTTCTCCCTCTACCACCATATATCATAATCCCTTTGAACTGGTGGTCTGGGACTTATGGGGTCCTGCCCCTGTTACATCCATTGAGGATATACATATTTTCTCACATGTGTTGATGCTTACTCTAGGTTTGTTTGGATTTATCCCCTAAAACAGAAATACGAAACTCTAACTCATTTTAAGCAATTCAAATCCATGGTAGAATTGCAATTTAATTGTAAAGTCAAAACTATCCAAAGTGATGGAGGGGTGAATTTCGTCCCTTCACCAAATATCTGGCTGATTTAGGTATCTTCATCGCTTCACCTATCCACACATCCATCATCAGAATGGTTTAGTTGAGAGAAAGCACAGGCACCTAGTTGACATTGGTCTCACACTGCTAGCATAGGCTGGAATTCATCTCAAATTCTGGGATCATGCATTTGTTACAGCAGCGTTTCTCATTACTCGTCTACCAACACATGTTCTCAACAATGTGTCTCCTTATTTCCTTCTACACCACAACCATCCAAGCTACAAGGACCTAAAGGTGTTCGAATGTGCCTGTTTTCCACTTTTAAGACCCTACAATCCCAACAAACTTGCTTTTAGATCCCAAGAGTGTGTCTTCATGGGATACTCTTCATCATACAAGGGGTATAAATGCATTAGTTCTGATGGAAGAATATATATATCAAAAGATGTTTTGTTCAATGAAATAAGGTTTCCCTACTCTGAATTATTCTCCAAGTCCCTCACTCCATCACAAGCACCATCCTCTACATCATTATCTTGGTTACCTCTCTAAGAAACCCAACCATTGCATCCTCATCACACTGTTGCAGACTGCATTGTTAATAATACAGCTCCATCCACTTCTGATAACTCACCAATTCCAAGTCCTTCACTTTCAGGCTCCTTTTCATCACATGTGCCTACTTCCACTCCTGCAGCACACAGACTTGCCATGGTCTCTCCCACCCCTGGTGTAGAGTCTAAGCCAACAAGGTCCATCTCTGTAATGCTCTCTCCTACCCCTGGTGCAGAGTCAAGGCCAGCACCTTCTACACCCAAGCCATCACCTTCTACACCCAAGCCATCACCTTCTACACCCAAGCCAACACCTTCTACACCCAATTCTACTCCTATCAGAATTCTTACTCATAATACACATCCCATGCAAACAAGAGCCAAAAATGGAATTGTCAAGGCAAAACTGTATCCCACTATACTCTTCACACACCTAGAACCTACCACTGTCCAGCAGGCACTTGCTGCCCCACAGTGGCTGGCAGCAATGAGAACTGAGTATGCTGCCCTTCTTCAAAACAATACTTGGTCCCTAGTCCCTCCACCCCCTAGTCGTAAACCTATAGGTTGTAAGTGGGTGTTTAGAATTAAAGAGAACCCTGATGGATCAATCAATAAGTATAAGGCCCGCCTTGTGGCAAAAGGATTTCATCAACAGGCTGGTTCTGACTTCACTGAAATGTTCTCTCTAGTGGTTAAACCAGTCATTGTGTGTACTATGCTCACTATTGCGTTATGCAACAATTGGCCTATTCAGCAAGTTGGTGTCAATAATGCCTTTTTAAATGGGGTTTTAGAAAAAGAAGTATACATGGTGCAGCCTCCAGGTTTTGAGGCTCAAGACAAAAGTTTGGTATGTAAGCCCAACAAAGCCTTGTATGGACTAACACAGGCTCCAAGGGCCTGGTTTGACAGACTCATAAAAGCCCTCATTCAGTATGACTTCCACCTCATTTACATTAATGGCTCTTGTTTATGTTAATGATATCATTCTTACTGGGAGTTCACTAAATCAAATTGAACATTATATTCAAAAGTTGAACTCTGAATTTGCACTTAAACAACTAGGAAATTTGGACTATTTTCTTGGAATTGAGGTGACTCACTTACCTAATGGCTCTTTACTTCTTTCTCAATCCAAATATATATGTGACTTACTGGCCAAGGTACATATGGGGAATGCAAAGGGAATGTCCACGCCAATGGTGTCCAAAAGTAAACTGTCCAAGTTTGGTTATGTCCAACTACCAGACCCAACTTATTTTCGCTATATTGTGGGAGCATTGCAGTATGCAACCGTCACCACACCAGAAATATCATTCTCTGTTAATAAAGTATGTCAATTTTTGGCTCAACCCCTTGAAGATCACTAAAAGGCAGTTGAAAGAATTCTGTGTTATTTAAGTGGCACCCTACATCATGGTCTTCTGCTTCATCCAGCACTTGTGCATCAGCCTCTGTCTTTAATAGGTTTCTACGATGCATGTTGGGCAGCAGGTCCTGATGATCGCAGGTCAACCTCAGGGGCCTGTGTATATCTTGGTCCTAATCTCATCTCATGATGGTCAAGGAAACAACCTCTAATAGTAAGATCAACAGTATAAGTTGAGTATAGAAGCTTGACACAGTTTGCAACAAAAATTCTTTGGATACAATCACTGTTAAATGAGTTTCATTACAAGTTCAAAACTCCCCAAATCATATGTGATAACTTAAGCACAGTCTCTCTTGCATATAACCCAAATCTCCACAATGGAACCAAGCACATGGAACTTGATATCTTCTTTGTAAGAGAAAAAATGCTGAACAAAAATCTTATTGTCTCTCATGTTCCAGCTCAAGACCAATGGGCAGATGCATTAACAAAACCCCTTCCTAGCACCAAGTTTGTAATGCTTCTGACAACTCAGAGTGTTTGACAAACACACCTTGGTAAAACCACCCTCAAATTCTAAGGGGGAATATTAGAAAATATGGAATATACACCTAGAGTATTCTGTTAGAGTTAGTTAAAGTTAGTTTAGAGTTTGTTAGTTGGATTCTAGAGTTTTTTACAAGTGATCTTTATCTATAAATAAAGATCACACCATTGTAATCATTTTCTAAGATCAATAATATCAGATTTTCACCACTTCAGTTTTTTTCTTCATATTTTCTGTTATCTTCGGTTTCTATCAACAACAATCTTCTTTCTTCTTTCAGTGAAGAAATTAAAGAGAACATAACAAGAGGGAGACGAGTAGGCTGGGAGGGTTAAACAAGTTTTGTTACAAAGTTTAGTCAACACCTCAACGAGGTATATCTTAGATGGTTGGTACACATGTGGAGTTCATTTACACACTGATAAGGATATATTAACTCTATATTTGATTTCATTTTTGGAGCATGCAAAATTGATTCTAGATATTTCGATTTTGATATATTTGGTTGTTGTCAAGTAGAATGTATTTTGTATCGAAAGTAAAATTTGACTTTTAGTTAAAATTTGTAGTTTTTAACTTTGCAATTGATATTTTGTTTGAATTTATCACTTAACTCACTTTCAAATATAATCACTTTACTTTCAACGTACATTTATCAAAATCATTCATTCAAAATCAATTTTTGTCATCATAGAATCAAACACACACTAAATATTAAGTAGATGATAATTAAATAGTTATTGGAAGAGTAAAACCATCGCAAAAAAAAAAAAAAAGAATATACATAAAATTAAATAGTCTATTTAAATTTTAAAGTATAATAAAATACTTTGACGTGGTTCAATAATTCATGAGTATCAACTTGTTTTGTTTTGGTGGTTGTTGTTGTTATTTTTAATTCTTTTATTGGAAATACTTTTTAATAAAAAATATACAATAAAAAAACTAGCTTTTTGGAGATTCATGAACGAGAAACGTTGCAAGAGTTGTTGTTATGCACAATAATTTTGTCATAGTCCTTAAAGCAAGACAGCTAGCTTCAAGCAAAGTTTTCTATGCCAAATTAAAAGAAGCATGATTAGGTTGAAAAGGATTCCATGTAATGTAGCTAATTAACTAATCTTAAATATGTTAAAAAAAAAACAAATCTTAAATGGACCATATATGTCAATTTTATATAAAAAAATGAATATATCAAAAGATTTATTTCTTTTTTACGGTAAAGAAATAGAAAACTTTTGATATAGTCCTTTTTATGTAAAAATATATTTCAATTTCAAAGATCATGTTCTTTCTTATTTTTCCATAAGGACAAAAGGAAAGAAATTGTAATTAACATTAATAATTTTTTTTGCTAAAATTAATTGCAGTGTGAGTGTTTAACAATTGATTCATAATATAGATTTTTTTTTACAAGTATATTTATAGTGTAAAATAATAAACTGAGTGATTGACCTCAAAAACGTTAAAGATTGTTGCAATATTTAATATAATATTCCCTAGTATTTTCATTTAGTTTTATGTTTTGAGCTGACAAAGTTGCAGTGGTAAATTGTTACAATATTCTGCTTACTGTAAGTTTTCATGCCTATACCAAAGATCCAATTAATGAATCATTCACTATTTTAAGAAATACAATATTCCCTCTAAAACTCTCTCTAGAATTATATTCTCTTTGCACCATACTTTATTCTGAAATTGTTAGAGTCTCTACACATGAGAATTCACTATTGTCAAATTCATCTCTAAAATCTAAATTCCAGTCTAAAAATTGAATTGATTGTGATTATTGAGTTTTAAAGACTTTTTATAATCTATAATTTGATCTTTTTAATTAAATGCATTTTTAAAATGCATTGACTTTATCTATTTAAAAAAAACTATCTAATATAAGTTTATCGTAAACTATGCATAAATCCTGTTGGATAATCTTAAAACAAATAGTTGTTCTTTCTTAGCATATTTTAATTTGTTGAAAAATAGTAGTGTATGCATAAGTACACATTAACTCAATTATTGGGTGAATGTGCGTGATTTGACTTTCTTTGTAAGCCAATTATACCCAATAAATAAAATCATCCAAAAACAATGCCGGTGGAATTTCAAAAAGTAAAGCATTTTAAATTATTATTATTTCACAAGCAATTATGTCGATAAATTATCAATTTCAAAAAATTAATCTGTAAGCATTGGATATACATATGTACGATACCTGGGATGTAATATCTGTGTTATTGGATGTCAAATAAAAAATATCCGTCTTATGTAGAATGTCATTTTCATTTGGTAAAAAAAGTTATTTTAATAAAATATTATATATTATCTTTTATAATATCAATTATCTTTTTTACATAAAAATCTGATATTTGTGATAAAAAATATTAATTGTTTCTTTATCTCAAAGAAAATTGCATTTCTTAATTGATAATTTATTTTTTAGGCATTATATCTCAACATTTTTTCTTAATTCATATGAAAGGAATACAATGGATATTCATTATTTTATGATAATACTACGATTGATATTAATTCATACAAAATAAAATAATTAATTTATTTATTTGACAAAATATTTCATGCTTTTTTAAGAATTCAATCTTTTATCTTTTTATTTTATTTTTAATCTGATCATTTATTTTATTTTAAGTAATCTTTTATGTCTTAAAATATCAACAATAAATTTTTTGAATTTATATAAAAAATAATAATATTATTGATATTTAAAGATATAAAAGATTAAATTATTATTTAAAATTGAATAATTGATCAAATAAAAAAATTTAAATTATTACTTGAAATTAAATTAAAAACTGAAAAGAATATTTTCCTATTTATTTATAGTTTTTTGATGTATTTTTTATTATATAGTTTTTTTTTTAATGAAAATCTATTACATAGTTTATGCCAAAATGGAAAGATCAATAAAAGTAAATTCATAAGCCTAGGCTTAGCCCCATCACCCCTATCTTCTTCATTCAACCTTCTGCCTATTCATACCAATCTTCAATTCAGCTGAGTTTCATTTCTTCTCAACTGATTTTGTTCAAAGTTTACAATTTTTCTTTTAAAAAAAATTGGGTTTTAACATCTTCTTTCATTTGGGTTGAAGAATTGTTGGCTTCTATGAAAAGGCAAAAATTATTGATTTTATGAGGAGAATGAAAACTTGGGTTTGATTGAATCGAGGAAAAGACTCGAACTTTGCATATTGCAAAACTTGTTTTTTTAATTTTCTATGGCGAAAATGTGGATCTTGTAAAGCTATTGTTTTGATCGAGAAAAAGAAGGAAAAATAAATAATAAAAAAAAAGATACTTTTTTTTATCAGCTTCAGGTGGATCAACTTTTTTCCTCAGTCATAGGAGAAGAAGAAGAAGCTTAAAAAGGTGAAGTAGCTTTTTGGGTAGTTTGAAAAAGTGGTGCTCTATTCAGTGTTTATTAATTTTGAAAGTTAAATATTTAGTAGCTAAAGATATTGAGTTGACTAAAAAAAGTTATGCAAAGTGATTATGAGATACTAAGCTATCATAAAGAAGTTTAATATTTAGCCTTTATGATTTGCCCCACTTTGGTTAAATGTTGATTTATGTATTTTTTTTTAGGGGAAAGGGTCTTTAAATGCTAAGATTACTAGTTTTTAGGTTGTGGCATTTAAGATTATTTGAATTGAGGTTATTGTGATTGTAAGAAAGAATATGAGATCATCATTCACCCCACAAAGGTAAAAAAGTATCTTTCATTTTTCTTAAATGAAGTAGTTTTGCATTGTTGATGTGTGTTCTCTCTCTAATTCTTGCAGAAGGTTAGTGATGTTTTTGCCATCTGAAAATTTAGTGCAGAATCTATGAATGAATCTATTTTAGCTATTTAGAAGCGATCAAGGACCAAGTCTTTAACTCATTAAGCGTGTGTTTGTATTCACGTCGAAATTGAATTCCACCACACGTCTACTCAAAGTGTGTAGTTGTAGCTTCACCTTGGTCGTGCGTAAAGAGCTGAACATACCGTGATACTAAACATACTATAGTACCCGAAAGTGTACCGCGATAAGAACTTTTTTTGCTGGTTTTTCCTTTTATCTTTACTTTAACAAAGCTTTCTGATATGATTTTCAGGCATTTGTGGCTGCAAGATATTACAGTTATATGAGCTTTGGTATAGTCCAATTTTCGAGTTTGATGGTGTTTGATATAAAAAGCACATCATTAGAAGTGGAAGAGGTTTTTTGTTGATTTGGATTTGATTTAAGTGTTTGAAAATGGGGATTCAGTGCTCCAGCCTCGTGCCATGTTGTGTTGACTCCCAAGTTAAGGCATCTACTCTTGAAGTTCCTAATGCCGGTAGGTAAAACCGTAAAAGCGATATGTTAATGCTGTTAGTACATTCTGTTGTGCTGAGTAAACTATCATTGATTCTTGATTTTTGTTTATTGTGATTGTTTGTTACAGAGAATGAGGATAGAATTGAGGCCAATAATGGTCCTGCATTTCGTGAATTTACGTTGGAGCAGCTTAATAATGCAACATCTGGTTTTAATGTTGAGAATATAGTATCTGAACACGGTGAAAAGGCTCCAAATGTTGTTTATAAAGGGAAGATGGAGAATCAAACGAGGATTGTTGTTAAGAGGTTTAATAGAAGTGCTTGGCCTGATACTCAACAGTTTTTGGTAAATATTATCCTTTCTTTTTCAATGACTTCTTCAAACATATGCTTAAACTTTCAATTCTCTTGTTCACGAATCAAGACCTTGAACTACACGAAACAAAGTTTCGAGCTTGAAATGTCGTTGATGGGAATGTGTGATGTGCTTGTGTTTAGTGATTAAAAGGTGATATAAATATGCTATCACAGTTGGATTCATAATAGTTATTAAAATGGTTAGGTTTGATTATTTTTCTGAAGCTAGTGCACAAAGTTGTGCTAGTATGGTTTCATTTGAATCTGTCCTTTTCACTTTCAATTAATCGAAACAATTTTTCGTAATTGTAGGAGGAAGCTAGATCAGTTGGTCAGCTTCGTAACCAAAGATTGGCAAATCTGCTTGGTTGTTGTTGTGAAGGCGATGAGAGGTTGCTTGTGGCCGAATACATGCCCAATGAAACTCTTGCAAAACACCTTTTCCACTGTAATAGCTCATTTCATGCATATATCATCCTTTTTTATTTTGGAAGGAAATAGTAACGCAGTAAAATATATTGACTTCTGTGTGTTTGGCATAGATTTTGGAGATTAATTATGAAGAGAAAGCTTTTGTAAGAATTGATTGTTGGAAAATTGATTTGAAGAGAAAAACTTGTTTGGATATTTTAAGGAAGGTTCATATTTTGAAGTGCTAAATTATCAATATATGCAAGATAAGTAGAATTAACAATTACTAAATTTACAAAATGAAATAATTTGGAAATGTGAAAATTGATCTTGTAAGGATGAGACAATTTTTATTTACTTTCAATTTTGAAAAAGCCAGAACTTATTCTGCGGCATTGAAACTCTAAACAAAACATGTTTTCTTTGATACATTGTCATGATTGTTTTGTTGAAGTGGTATACATGTCTATATCAGGGGATGCACAACCGATGAAATGGGCAATGCGACTCAGAGTTGTTCTACATCTCGCAGAAGCTCTAGAATACTGCACAAGCAACGGACGTGGCCTCTATCACGACCTTAATGCATATAGAGTTCTATTTGATGAAGTAAGCTTTGTACTCTTTTTTTATAAGTTTAACATTATTTGATTAATATAAATGATATGTTAAAATTTACAGGATGGTAATCCTAGACTTTCAAGTTTTGGCCTTATGAAGAATAGTAGAGATGGTAAAAGTTATAGCACAAATTTGGCATTTACCCCTCCAGAGTATCTCAGAACTGGTGTGCCATATTTCGTTGCTGTTATGGTTTTATTTAAATTTGTATGCAAAAAGTTGTGATTCATTTAGAATTTTGAAATTGTTGCATAAAGTTATTGAGTCGTAACTCTTGTTTGTTCTGTAGGGCGAGTAACACCGGAAAGTGTAATATATAGCTTTGGCACTCTTTTGCTTGACCTTCTTAGTGGGAAGCATATCCCCCCAAGTCATGTAAGTCAAATGATATAAATATTTACCATTGCAAAGTTGAAGATAGCGTAAATTTGACGCTATGTTTCATTTAGATCCATATTTGTAAACTTGCCTAGCTAATTTCAAATTTTTTGGAGCAGGCCCTTGATTTGATTCGCGACAGAAATCTTCAGATGCTAACAGATTCTTGTTTGGAAGGACAATTTTCTGAGGATGATGGAACTGAGTTGGTGCGCTTGGCATCTCGATGTTTACAGTATGAACCTAGAGAACGGCCTAATACAAAATCATTAGTGGCTGCTTTAGCTCCTCTGCAGAAAGAAACAGAGGTGTGGCTTTCTACTACTACTACTATTATTATTATTACTATTATTAGCAAAACATCACTTCCTAGCTATGAAGGACTAACACATACATGAACACCAAACACACTGACACTTGTAATAACTTACGAAAATGAAAGTTATTGAGTGTAATCACATGTGGTTGTGTCGTGTCAGTGTCAGATATCGACACTGTCAGACATTGGACACGTCTTCAGTTTGAAGTGTCGGTGCTATATAGCTTCCTCGTAGTAAAATTGAAAAATACCGCTACTTAGGCTCTTCTTTAGTGTCAAGGCAAAGACAAAATGTGACTACTGAATTTTCTCAAAATTGAAACAAAAATTACAATTTTCATACTGAAAATGCAGCATATTTTTTACATTTCTACTTGCATATCATGGTGCACACATAAATGACATTCATGACAACAGAACACAAACTAATCAGGCTTTGAAGTTCCACTCCTGATTATTTTGTCTTACCAAAATTCATTCCTACAAATTTCTTTCTAGGTTCCTTCTCACTTATTGATGGGTATCCAAAATAGTGCCACTACTGTTGCTTCGTTGTCGCCACTTGGTGACGCATGTTCAAGAAAGGACTTGACTGCTATACATGAAGTTCTCGAAAATATTGGCTATAAAGATGACGAAGGAGTGGCAAACGAGGTTTTAATCAATTTCTACATTCCTTTTAATATATTTCTTCAAATATTAGATTCTTTATTAATTCTTATATTTCTTAGTTGGTTATTAACTTAAGGTGCAATACATTTATTCACGCAAACTATGAAATGATATATTGTCCTTTATCATTTTCGATGCTAACTCGTGAGTTATCTTCCCTGACACTGCAGTTATCTTTCCAAATGTGGACTGATCAAATGCAAGACTCGCTAAATTGTAAGCAAAAAGGGGATGCTGCTTTCCGGCAGAAAGACTTAAAACTAGCAATAGAGTGCTACACACAGGTAGATTTCTTTTGGTATTGGACTATTGGAAAATCGACAGCTATTTTTGTATTCTAAACCAATATTTTAAAAACCGAATGGAACCGAACTGATCAACCAGTTGAACTGTGAACCGGCACTATCAATGGTTCGGTTATTTGAGCGGTTCAACTATGATTCGTCCTGGTTCAAGCAGTTTAAAGCAGTTGAACCATGACTCAGAAGCCTCTCCGGTTCGATGGCTCGTTTGATTTTAATACATTGTTCTAAACTTTTTGCATGTTACAAAATAGATCTCTTGTCAATATATTTTAGAATAACTCTTCTACAGTTGTAGTTTGATGCGAGCTTTTCACAATGACGAATAATGCTTTTGATTTCTGACTAGAATTATGCATCAATATGCTTATGCGGTTGGTATGATAATAAAGTAATTGATTATTATATTTGATTGTGTATCAAGTCAATGAAAGAAGCATTTCAGTAGAACTCTTGGATCCTTCCTTTCACTTTTTTGACACAACTTTTGGATCCTTCCTATTTAGAAGTTATATTTGACATTTGGTTTGGTTCTTTTTAGTTAATCTGTTTAATGAGAGTTGACTGTTTCACATGTAGTTCATTGATGTTGGAACAATGGTTTCGCCAACTGTCCATGCACGTCGCAGCTTGTGTTTTCTCATCAACGACATGCCTCAGGAAGCAATGAACGATGCGATGCAAGCACAAGTAATTTCCCCTCTATGGCATATTGCGTCTTATCTTCAATCTGTTTCTTTGGCTGGACTAGGGATGGAGAGCGAAGCTCAAGTCGCGCTTATGGAGGGAACAACACTTGAAGCCAAACGAAATACAGGAAAAAAGTGAAGAGTTTGTACAAAAGGTTTATTGCTGATTGTGTTTTCTGCATCATGATGACCCTACTGCATTGTTTACAAATTTCATCTTGTGGGTACACAATATAGTCATCCCCACCAAAAAAGTTAATGTTTGAGTGTCATGCTGTGTTTGAAGAAAACAAAGATTGGATGAGTGTTGGTAACAGTAACACCCTCCCCCTTTTTAATAGGGTAGGCTTGGATGTTGGTTTGGTTCTACTATGATTTGATTATGAATAGAAGCATGAACCTCATCCTAGTATTTGTGTTTCCTCAACAGGAAAAAATGTGATAATGAAAAGTTCTGTTGTTCATTGCCAATGATGTGTTGTTGGAATACATGATATTATTTGCTGTTTTCTTTCTTATGTGCTAATTATTGAAACAAGAGACCAGATTGTGTATTTTTTTTTTACTACCGTGCATCTTGTGGCACTGTGAATGTAATTGTGGTACACATGATTCTATTAATAAACACATCATCATCTAGTATAACTTATTGAAATAAGGAGTAAATACTCAAAATATCATCAAGAAGTAAATACTCAAGAACCACACGAACACCCAAAAGTACCACCTTTGGTACTATTCCAAGCCCAAATATCTCTCACAATTTCTTGCACACAAACATTGAATAACAAAGCAGTGCATTCTCCCAATTGATCCTCCTCCCATTGAACAATACTCTCATAAGCTTGTTTTCTCCTCTATATTTTCTCAAAGCCTTCAATTTTTGTCTGGATTGACCAAATCAGAGGTATCCCCATCCCCTAAATGGACAAAAGAGGCCAACATGTCAGTTATTCTGACGTTTTTATCAACAGCCAACCCACATAATCTCCTTAATCTCTCCCTCAATTGTAACTTTTATTATTTTTACCAACTACCAAATAATTCAAGTTTTTCGGTACATAAAAGATTTCTAGAAATTACTAGAAAACTTTTTATAAGATTTCTAGAAGGTTAACCGGAAAACTTTTTATAAAATTTCTAGAAGGTTAACCGGAAAACTTTAAATCTCCTTCCGGTACAAAAAGTTTAAAAAAGTGTCTATCGGATACCTTTTTTAAAGTTTTACAAGGTTACAAAAGTTGTGTATTAGTAAACTCATATACCGAAAAACTAATGAAAAAGTTTTTCAGTACACATCTTTTAAAAAAAATGAGTTAAAAAAATAAATTAAATAAATAACAAATAATAAAAAATTAAAAAAATAGAAATTAAAAAAACTTTCAGAAAACTTGTGGGTTGAAGTTTTCCGGTAATTTCCAGAAATCTCAAAAAAAATTTTCCGATATTGTAAATGTTTCGGAAAAGTTGAAATAAGTTTTCCGATAGTTTCGGAAAACTTCAAATAAGATCTGAAAATCGTCTTTTATACCGAAAATTTTTTTTCAAGTTTTCCAGAATGTAACTTGTGTACTGAAAAACTTTTGTAACGAAATTTTTTTAAAGGATAGAATGGTGAAAAATAACAAGTTTTAATATTTATATGATGACATTTATGTCTTTTCCTTTAGTTTATGGGGTTACAAAGCATAACAATCAAGTGTAATGCCAAGCCATGAATCTAGCCAAAATTAAGTGTCCAGTCCATTACCCACAGTTTTAGACAAACTTGAGGAGAACCAATTTATTGGTACACTCCCCCAACCTCCATAGAATTAATATCCCACCACCCCCTTCAACGCTCCCTCCCCGCTGTCAAAAAAACTTTAAACTCTTTAGTCGCTTTAAGAAAATATTTGTAGACTCTAGCTCATAAAATCATTATTTTTTGTGGTTTTAAGCTCACGGCCTCATTTTTTCTGTAAATTGAGATTTTTTTCAAAAAAAAGTCGGAAAAAAAATCCAAAAAAAATATTTTCTCGGAAAAAATCAAATATATTTAATTTATTTAAAAATGGAAAAAATCCAGAAAAAAATTCTCAAAACAAATTGATTTGTATTTCAAAAAAAATTCTCAAAACAAATTGATTTGTATTTCGAAAAAAATCAACTTTTTTTACGATAAAAAACTTGATTTTTTTTTTCAAAAAATTAAAGAAAAAAAAGTTTCGAAAAGACAATATTTATGACCACTTAACTCACAAGATTTTGCAAATTTTTTTATTTTTGAAACTTTCTTTAATGGGACCTTTTTATTCGTGGAATTTTTTGCCCACTCGATTATGTGAGCTGCAACTAATAAATAATAAATTTGTAAAATTGACACTCATATCCACTACATCCCTTGGCATCACTTTGTGAATTCTACAAATTGTAGTTTGTATCGCAAAATACAAAACTATTTCATTTGTATAATATTCATAAGTCTGTATTTTTCTTAATAAGTGTAAGAGAGTTAGGTCACATGCTCAAAATTAACTTTATGATTTAAAGCGTACTTATAAAAGTATTTGTAAAATTATTACATCAACAAGAAGATTTAAACCCACACCCTTATAAATCAAGTATGCCAAACATCTAAACGAACCATATCCTACATACATTCTTTTCATGTACATCTTATATTATATGTGTTGGGCAAATTGCTCATAGTTGCTTGAGCGATACTATTTAGAGGTAATATTGTATTTTGCATCCTAATATTTAATATAAGTTGTACTTAATAAACCCTAATCTTGAATCATAATAGAAATGTATTACGATCGTTATGTAGTTAGATATGTGAGCACAATTGAATAAACTATGTGGTCAAATATCGTACATTTTTTCTTTTGCGTTTTCATAAAGTTATTCTTTTGAAACGGAATTCCTAATATAACATTATGTAATTAAAACTAGAGAGAAATTAATTGGCGAACAAAATCATATCAAGGGGAAATTAATTAAAAACAAACATTTCAAAGGAAATTATAAACATTTTGGCACAACAGTGTTTGAGGCAAACAAACTGCATGTCCAAATAGGTTTTATTCTAATTATTCATTCTTCTAGTGGAAAACAAAGCCTAAATGACTTTGTCTAACATCATAGTATTAAAAATAACTTGTCTCATTAACTCTTAATGAACCTTAGCTATTGTTGAGTTACATGATTCATAGCAAAAGTCAGTGATATCAAGACAATCACACTTCAAAGGTAATGTCTCAAAACACCTACAAGACTTGCAAGCTGAGTGACAAGTTGGTTTAACATCTGCACATCTACATTGAGGAGGAATTGATTTTGTGCAACTACATTTATCACAACATGGTGTACATGTTGTTGATGATTTGACATAGTAACCAACATCCTTATCCTTACCATTGGAAAACACTTGACTAATGAGGGAGTTTGAATCAAAACGAGCATCAATAATAGTTGTGGCAAAACCCAAGATAAAAAGTAACAAAACTACCATCATCTTCAACTTCATATTTTCTCTCTCTCTCTCTTTAAGTTTGATATTTTTCTTTCTTTAATTAATATAAATATTGTACTAATGCATTAGCCTATTTATAGATATATTAAATTTGAATGAGGGCGGTTAACTAGTAATAATGTCTTACTTTGTTTTTGACCAAAAAAACCTGTCTTCCTGTGCTTTCATTTTTAATAATAATGAGTTTAATTTGTATGCACTTTCGTTATAAAGAATTTTTATATTATATTATAATAATTAAAGATATTTAATTTCTACCATAATTATTTTTTTAAAGTTATATAAGTAATTACAATATATTGACAGTGTAAATTTTTTTTATACCAAGAATATAAATATATATATATATATATACACACACGTCATCTTCTTATTAAAAAAAATACTAGTGGTAGCTATACGCAGCGTCGACGTGGATAATCTTGGTGACAATATATTTCATGACATTTTTTATTATTCAATTCATCAAATTAGGCTTGACTCATCAATTAGTCTCCCGCGTGCACCACGAAAATAAGGTAGACTTGAGAGTTTTATAACGTGACGATAACCTCTACTAATAACATAGTCTCAATTAATATTTCATCTAATAGATAACTTTTTCATGTTTAGGGCAGAAATATCTAGAGCGTAATTCAAGTAGTCCCATAACAATTACCTATATAATATGTAAATTAATAAGCAGTTTTATTAATGTTCTCTAAGTCCAAACTTTCTATATTTGCAGTGAAATTTGAAATTTAACTTGCTTAAACTTTAATTTAATTAGGAAAGGAAAAAAAGTCTTCAAATCCATATACTACTATTAACGATACACTTGTACAACTATATATGTTGACTCAGCAATCTGTTTTGGATAAAGCCAAACAACTATTATAAAAGAAAAATAAAAATAAAAAAGAGGCCAAACAACTGATGGCAACAATTAAAGGGGTTATCAACCAAAATTTTGCATTTGTCTAATTTTGGAAGAATAAATAAATGAACAATATATTAAGTGTCTCAAAGGAATAATCGATCGCAAAGCTAGAACATAGTTTATGGGGACACCAAATATAAAAAAAAAAATTAATATATTAAATTTAATCGATAAGTAAAAATATTTACAAATATATTAAAATTTGTAAAAGAAAATTAGTTAACCAATAAGAAAAAAAATTAATATTTATATATATATATATATATAATGTAAATTACATTCGTAACGAAGAAAATAGAAACTAAAACTAGTTATTTAGAAGTATTAAGTTCAACAATGTTTTAAGTAGTTAAATTCATCCATATATAATTAATTATGTACTAAACATATTCATAATGTCTCTTTTTATGTAATGTTTTTGAATCCTTTATAAATTTCTAAAAAGTAATGTTTTTTTTATATTAATATTACAATGGGTCATGAGTAGTGTCTCTTTGGACTAATAATAAATAAACAAACTAATTATTCTTGTTATGTTTATTTGGACCAATAAATATGTATTTTGAGTAGCTAGATATATATTAAGCTAAAATGTAGTTCCATCCCTAACTTTTTAAATCTTACAATTTTTGCCTCTATATTTTTAAAATTGTACAATTAATTTTCTAATTTTAACTCTTTTTACAAATTTATAGACCATTTGATTTTAACTAAATCACGTCGATGTAGAATATTACTTTAATTTTAGATTATTTATTTATTACAATTATTATTTTGAATAAAAAAATTAAGGGGGTCCTATACAATGGTAGTAGAATATTTCTAGATTATTTATTATTTATGTAGTGAAGTTTAGGGGCGGTGTTGTCGGTGGCATCAAAAAGAGGGGTGGCAGAGCTGGCGGCAATTCTTGAGGTGTGAAGTGATTCGGGAGTTGATGCCTACATAGAATATTGCTCTGTGGTACATGAAATTATTTAATAAAGAAAAAAGATCTCGTACAAAATTTATTTTATATTACTACTAAGTAAGTTTACTCAGGTTTTCTATTAATATTTTTATGCTGATTTTCTATTAATACTAATTATTATAATGAAAATATTACCCAACTCACTCTTTTAAAAGTTAAATATGTAAAAATAATAATAAATATTAATAAATTTATTATTAGTATCAACTTTATTGAATCTTGTAATTTAATTCTATATATAAAGACACTTATCTCTTACTTAATAATTTTGTAAGAATTTCTACATTATATTGAAAAACTAATTTGTTTTGGTATTATTAAAATTAAATCATCAATAATTAAATCATATGTCATTTATGTATTAAAATTTTTTATTTAATATATACTATAATAATGCATACGTGAACAAATTAAAAAGAATTATTAATAAAAAAATTCATAATACTCTATTTTTTATTGTAACGTAGAATTTGTGTCCTAATATTTTTAAATATTTGTTAGAGAAAGTTATCTTAAGATTGACATGTATCAAAAGGTTCATTGCCCTAATATTGTTTCAATTAGACATGTTTTTCAAACACATTGTCAATATAATGAGAGGAATAATAGTTTTAGGATTCATTCTCTTTAGTTATTTGTCGCAACCCGTTTTCACTGTAAACAGACGAAGAAGAACCTGATTGAGGTGAGTTGCAAAGCCCACTCGCGAGAAAAATAACTTGACTTTATGGTAAAGTATTAATGATTGAATCTTATGACACATGTTCAAACCATGTAGTATGATATATTCTCAATCTAAAATATTCCGAGTGTTTACCTTAAAAACGATATTACAAAAAAAAAAAACAAAAACGATGTCACCACAATTAAAAATATCGCATTTTAATGAAATAATAACAAGTGGGTATCCCTCACCCACTTTATTTGTGACCATTCAATTTGGAAAGAGATAATTTATGCATTTTCTTCTCCCTTAAAATTAGAGGTGAATGTGGGTTGGGTTGGATCGATTTTGACAAAATTTGATACCCGATCCGATCGATTATCTTTGAGTTAGGTTAAGTTTTAAACCCGTATTTTTTTATTTAACCCGAACCAAACCGACCCGATCAAGAACGGGTTGGGTTGGGTTGGGTTGGCGGGTTATACATAAATAATAACCTGTTTTTTATTTTACGGGAAAATATATTAAATGAAAATATATTTAATACATAAATGTATCAAAAACTATAAAATTTCTATCACATCATTTAATTCTTTAAAAAAATCATCAACCTCTCACACAAAAAAATAAATTCAACAATCTTCAAATACATAAATAAATTCAACAACAGTATATCAATAAAATATAAAAATTCATCAATTCTAAGCAATGTCAACTTCAAGTACAAGCACTTAACAAGTTCTTCAAAGTCTGGAAGAAAACAATTGGGAATCTGCAAAAACAAATATTAATAATAAAAGTAACAGCTAGCATTGCTAATTGGTCCACCACGTTACTTTCATAATTACACATAACCCACCAACCATTTTAGTTTATTAAACTACCATAATTTTTTAATATTAGTGCTTCATTTATTTATAGTTAGAGTACTAATTATTTTCAAATAAAATACTAAAAAAAATTTAATAGATTTAAATATAAAAAATTTAAACTAAATTCATCATAAGCTTTTGTATAAGCATCATTTTTGCTCATAAATAGTATTTAACTAAAAAAATTTGTATTTAACAAATGTAAAAAATTTAAACTAAATTCATTATAAGGATAAGCTTTCTGTTCATACCTTTGTTATGTAAAACTATAACAAAATATAACATTTAAATAAATAGTATTTAACTCAAAACTTAAATTGCTCTTTTGAAAAAGACAATTCAAAAATTAGATACCAATTTTATGAGTAGGCATATACGAGATTACAAGGCCAAAACAAATTAAACGCTAAATTGCGAGAAAAATTAAGTATTTAGGCTAGATGCATAAACACCTTGGATCAGCATTCATATAAAAATCAATTATTAATAATATCTGAAAGCCTATTGAACTGCTGAGCTGCCAAAAAAAATTTTAAAAAAATATAACTAGTTATCAGGTCGGGTCTACGGGTCGACGAGTTCAAATTGTTAAACTCATTACCCGAACTAAATATAAGCGGGTTTTAACGGGTTGGATTGGGTTGGACCCGAAAGTGATCGGCTACGGGTAAAAATCGGGTTGGGTTAGGTTGGATGATCGGGTTGGCGGATCGACCCGCACCCATGTACACCCCTACTTAAAATAGTATTAGATCCGTCTCAAAATAATTAAATTACTTAAAATAGTATTAGATCCGTCTCAAAATAATTAAATTATTTATTTATTTCATAATAATATTTTAAATAATTAAAATATTTTATCATTTTACAAAAATATATAAATAAAAGAGATAATATTATTTTACTATTTTGAGACATTTTATTTATAAATGAATTAATTATTTTAAAATTACGAAGTAACTTATATCCTAAATACTAGTAATTGGATGCGCTAAATGTATATATTCTTCCTCAATAAGTGGTAAACGTAATTTGCCTTGACTATTAATTGTGGGACCATTAACTATGTGGAAAATTGATATACTTCATTGTCTCTAAATGAATTTTATTTTAGTAAAAAAGATTGCCTTTAATAAAAAGGATTGTTTCAAAATGAATGTCATTCATAATTTTTAACCGAATTTTAATTATTATTTTTTCTATACACAACTTCTAAAGTCTTATTATACTTTATATTGATAGCAATGAAAAATCTAACAATAATTAAGTTAAATAGTTTGATAAAATAACTTATATCTTTCATTAATTATTGCATTTTTTAATATATCTGTGCAAAAATCTTAAACGATATTAACTGTGAGACAAAAAAAAATAATTAAATAGAGTAAATGTAATTGCATTGACTAACTATGATAACCAATTAAAACAACGTAATCCTATACATAAATTAATACTTTTCTATGTACATGTTATGTATCCAATTTATCTAAAACAATTTTCTATTGATTCATTTTTATTTTTATTTTTTTTGATATTTCTATTGATTTAAATTGGAGAACAAAATAATTTCGAAGGAAAATTAAAAAATAAACAATATATTAACCCAAAAATACAATATACAAAAACATACATTATGTCACCATTACAAAAGAAACTAAACATTTTGACACAACTAGCATACGATGTTTGAGGCAAACAAACTGTACGTCCAAATAGCTTTTATTCAAATTCATTAATTATTCATTCTCCTAGTGGAAAACAAAGCCTAAATGACTTTGTCTTGTAATTATTAAAACTACTATAACTTGTCTTATTCTTAATTAAGTTGAGTTACATGGTTTATAAACAAAATGGTTAATATCAAGACAAGTACACTTCTAAGGTTCTATACACCTACATGACTCGCAAGTTGAGTGACATGTTGGTTTAACATCACCACATCTACATTTAACAACATGTGTATATATGCAAATACTTACATCACAACATGGTTTAGATGTTGTTGTCGAGTTAACATTGTAATTACATATCAAAACGAGCATCAATAATTGTGGCGAAATCCAAGAAAAAAAATTAACAAAGCTACCTTAATCTTCAAATCCATCTCTTTAATTTTCTCTCTCTTATATGTATGATGTTTTTTTTTGTTGGTGAATATTGATGATATATATCTCTTTCTTTTCTTAATTGTGTGTAGTATATGAATATTGCATTTTCCAATTTATAGAGAGATTAAATTTGAATGAGGGTGATTATGACTATCGACAATGTCTTACTTTATTTTCTTTTAATCTTCAAATCTATCTCTCTAATTTTCTCTTTTTATTATATGTATGTATATATGATTATTTTATTTCGGTGAATGATGATTGATGCGGTAGGATTTACTCGGTCTATAGAGGTTGATTAGTATATCATTACTAAAAATGGTATTTATGTTGGGAAAGAATACGTCACAGATGATATGTTTCAGTTGAATGTTGAAATTAATAAAATGTGTGATTCGGTTTACTTGTTGTGTGATTTTAATATTTGGCATATTAGACTTTGTCGTGTAAACAAATGAGTAATTTAAAACTTAAGTAGCTTAAGTTTAATTCCAGAAATGGAAAAATATATGTTATATGTAATCACTTTTATTGACGATTGCTCTGACTATACTTTTGCATATCTTATGAAAAATAAAAGTGAAATGCTTGATATGTTTAAGATTTTTGTAACAGAAATTGAAAATCAATTCAGTTGAAAGATTAAGAGGTTTCGTAGTGATAGAGGAACATAGTGTGATTCTCACATATTTAATGATTTTCATAAATTGAATGGAATTATACATGAAACTAATGCACCATAATCTCCTAAAATGAATGGTAAAACTGAAAGAACGAATATAACTTTTACTGAATTGATTGTTGCTATTATGCTTAATTTTGGTGTTTTACCTCATTGGTGGGAGCATTTTATAGGCTAAAAAAGTTTTTACCTCAACATCCCTTTTTTCTTAACTGTATGCATATGATGATTGCATTTTCCTATTTATAGATAGATTAAATTTGAATGAGGGGGGTTATGACTATCGACAATGTCTTGCTTTATTTCCTTTAAATTTTTCTTTCTTAGAAGATATGATAAATATTATCATAATTAACTCATACAACTGTAAAGTATCGAGTTCAAACATAGAACAAAACGTTCAACCTACAATATGGACTTTTATTAGTTGAGCTTTGACTTTTTTTTGACCTTTTGAGCTAGGACTTATCATCATCGTGTTCAAATTACGACGTAAGTGGATAATCTTGATTACCTATTTCATGACATATTTATATCCTTCAATTTATCGATTAGGCTCCATGTGATACATAATAGTCTGCTATCAATAAAACCAAACAGTTGGTGGCATCAGTTAAAACAACTTTCTATTACTCCCTTGTGTCTCTTTTAAATTCAACTCGTCTCGAACCAACATTAATCATATCATTGTCTCAATCGTAAAGACGAGAAAAATCGTTATTGATTTGAAACATTATTTGTATTTTAGTAAAAAAAGACGTGACCGCATAAATAATTGGTGTTGAGAGAATTTGATTTAAGAGTTAGCTAATGTTATCATATTTCATGTATTAGACAAATAATGTATAACTAATATTTTTACTACTTTATTATTAAATTTTTAAAACATTTTCTATCATAAAAATATATTAAAAAAGTTTCTACCATAAATTATTCAATAATAGATATAAAAATAGTTTATAAAAATTCACATTTCAAAAACTTGTGACTGCATATGATGCAACTAAAACCAATAACTATCTTTTTCAATAATGACATATATACATATCATTTTCATATACTCATTTAATACATTATTTTCTCTTTATTTCTCTTATTTTATCACATCACCAATCACAATACTTTTTATCGAATATCACTTAATTATTTAAGAATATCTATTAATAATTTTTGGATCTTCTTACTCTTATAATTGGAACTTTAAGAATCCAGCAATACAATTGTCTCATCAAAACTATGACATATGATGGCTCTATTTATAGTGTCTAGGATTCTCCATTAATTTTTTGTTACAAGAAGATTCTCCATTAACTGATCGCTATAGTAACCACCACAACGGTTTAATTAATTGGAATCTATAAATAATTAAAATTCTATACATTATTCTTTGTTTAATTATTTTTTATTTTTATATAAAATTAAATTTTGTTAGAATAACTTCATTTTATTTTTATTAAAAAAAAAGGGAAGATGTGCTTGTATCGAAAGGTTAACAATTAATATACTCCAGTTATATCTTATAAATATTTTATCGGTTGTTATTTTAAAGGAGCAATTGACTTTTATATGATTTGTTTGTTTTTATTTTTATTATATAGTTTTTAATTTATATTTAAAAGAATTTCGGTTACTATTTTGAATGAAGCAATGTCTGATGTAAGGATGATTTCTTTTTTCCCCGCAAATGCAAACTTGACATTAATAATTTATGTTACTTTAATTACTTATAATTTGTCTCGTGCAAAACATAAGTACATAAACTAGTGACGGTTAGTATAACCGTGTCGTAAGATATTCCGAATACCTGTATCCCTTTACTTCTAGTGTCTTGATATTCTAAAATTGTATGATTTTTTTCTTCATATACAACACTATCAAATATATATTTTTATGTGTATGTGATAAACAATCATTTAATAATTTAACTATCATATTGTTGTGTATTTGGTTCTTAACAAATAAAACTATTCAATAAAAATATTTGTAGGGTCAACTTATAATTTTTAATAAGAATAAAAAATAAAATTATGCAGTAATATAACTTGTTATAAAATAAATAAATTAGTAGGCACAACTATCACCAATCTAGTGAAGGTAGATTAATCCCAACTTATAAAAGTACTTAAAATTAAAATATTAATATCTAGGATATGTTTTGGAGGGTGATTATGAAGGAGTTGAGAGGAGAAAATTTATTTTTCTTTGTAAAATTAAACAAATTATAAAATATAATTTAATAAATAAACGAAATGTGATAGAAAGATTACATTATTATATATTATTATCAATATTGTTCTTTTAATTTTTTTTTCAAATCTTAAATATATATTAGTATATAGACTGAACCTTCTAAAACTCTTCCCTAAAATATTATCGTTACAAACGACTCTTTATAGATTGAGTATGATAACCGACCAAATCCTATATATAAATTAATACTTTTCTATGTACATTTTATATATGTATGCAATTTATCTAAAATAATTTTCTATTAATTTATTTTTATTTTTTTTTTTATATTTCTATTGATTCAAATTGGAGAATAAAATAATTTCAAGAGAAAGTTAGAAAACCAACAATATATTCAAAAAAAGAAAATACAATATATAAAACATACATTTTGTCACCATTACAAAAGAAACAATATTTTGGAAAACAAAGCCTAAATGACTTTGTCTAGAAATTATTAAAACTACTATTACCTGTCTCCTTCTTAATTAGGTTCGCCTACATCTTTCATTACGATAATCTTTAAAATCTAGACAAATGCACTTCAAAGGTTCTACACAGTTACATGCCTCGCAAGTTGAGTCACATGTCGGTTTAGCATCAAGACATTTACATAGAGGAATCATTGATTTTGAGCAAAAACCTATATTATCACAACATGGTATAGGTATAGATGTTGTTATCGAGTTAACATTGTAAATACCAGAATCAAATTGAAAGCGAGCATCAATAATTGTGGTGAAATCCAAGAAAAAAATTAACAAAGCTACCTTAATCTTCAAATCCATCTCTCTAATTTTCACTCTCTTTATATGTATAATGATTTTTTTTTTGGCTGAATATTGATGATATATATCCCTTTCTTTTTTTTAATTGTATGTAGTATATGAAGATTGCACTCTCCCATTTATAGAGAGATTAAATTTGAATGAGGGCATTTATGACTATCGACAATTTCTTACTTTATTTTCGTTTAATTTGTTTTTAAAAATATACTTAATCTTCAAATTCATCTCTCTAATTTTCTCTCTTTATTATATGTATGTATATATGATTATTTTTTCTCGGAGAATGATGATTGATGATATATCCCTTTCTTTCCAAAATTGTATATACAAAAGATTGCATTGGCCTATTGTTGGAACATCTAGAATATGTTAGTGTGTGTGAATTTAAAAATTGTTAAAAGTTTTACATTGAAAGGTTTTTACACATTTTTTAGATTTCAACTCTATAAATACTATACTATCACATTATATAATTTACACATATGATAAAACTTTCATCACTATATAAAAAAAGTGTCAAAATTTTGTGAAAACCACATCCAAGTTGGATGCAATTTTCATTTTTCTCTCTTCTTCCTCTTCTGCTTAACGCACTCCTAAGTTACTTCTCCCATTTCTTTTTGTCCCTTTGACATTTTAGAGTAGTCATAATACCATTGTTCCTTCGGTTTAAGAGAGGTCATAACACCAATGTCCCTTCGGTTTTAGAGTAGTCATAATTTCATTGTCTCTTCAATTTCAGAGTGGTCATCATACCACATTATCCCTTCGATTTTAGAGTAGTCGACGTGTTGTACCCCCTTATGTATACGAGTGGTCTTAGTACTGTACTTCTAGAGTGACCGTAATAGCCATATTTGAGGGTGTAATTCTAGAACTGTACAGTGGAATGCCGATACAGTTTGTAACTTGACTATTTTATCTTGGGGACGTCGTAGTTAATAGCATGTTTGCACAATTTTGGACAATGCCGCGAAAACTTAATAAAGCGAGTGACATAGTCTGCGATTTTAACCCAATAATATCTTCAGTAGCTAAATTTTAATAAGTTTATTTCTACCATGTATACCGAAAAAATAATTATCTAACTCATCTGCTTCTAACTTCAACAAATTGTTTCAGTTTGAGGGATGTCACTTCAAACGATGGCAACAAAAAATGTTTTCCTTAACTACGAAAATAGTTGGCAGCATTCTGAAAGATGACATTCCAGTGGTTCCAAAGACAGCTGAACAAACATAAAAGGATAAGAAAGTTACAGAATTAACCCAGTGGGAAGACAACTATTATCTATGCAAGAATTATATTCTTAATGGATTTTTTGATTATTTATATGATTGTTACAGTGCTTGTAAGTTGGTGCTAAGTTTGATTATCTTCACTAAGAAGTATGATGTGAGTTGCTACATCAAATTCCGTGGAGGCGCAATCCCCTGAAATTTAGAAGATAGCTCATGAAATCATCACTGTACAACTTTAGATGATCAATTTCATGTAGCTGTAATAATAGACAAATCGCCATCTACTTGTAAGGATTTCAAAAATTCTCTCGGCCGCAAAACAAAAGAATTTTCACTAAAAAGACTAGAAATATCAAGTACTAGTTGTTTTAAACAACAAAAAATTTATCTGTGCACTAGAATGGTGACCCTCAAAAGGGCCCATTTTTGAAGCAATAACCAACCTATTTTTGAAGTAAGAATCACCACCTAGAAATGAAATATGGGTCATAATTCATTAGGAACAAGTGTGGGAAACCACGTCATATGGCACACAACTGTAGGAACATGTAAGGCTTTGATCTAAAGGCTAACATGATTGAATATGAATTTGTTGCTACGATTACTAAAATAACATTGTTGGCGAATCAGATGATGGTGGATTGACATTGGCGCCTTGCGCATCTTTGCTATGATTGTGCTATATTCAAAACATACACAACTGCTGAAGACAAGAAAATGTTGTTAGGAGATATTCATACCACACCACTAATGTTGTTGGTATTTAAGATATAAAGTTACAGCTCTCTTCTGGAAATACTTTTTCGTGATTGATAGTCTACTTTACACAATTTGGACAGGGCCGCAACTCAAACCAGTAATATATTTAATGATTGAAATTTATTTTGAAACAGTTTTCATCAACTTTGTCATCAAAAACATCGTCTTGATATATTGCGAATGAGACGGGCGACCGATTTGCCATTCAAGTTGGCCGCACTCTTGTTGTACAGAAAAATGTATACAGGAGAACATAAAAAACTAAACATGATATATAAGCAAGCGCCTCAAAATTTTTTGCAATTAATGTCACCGTTGAATCCATTACTTCTTCGAGTATCAAATGTTTATAATATTTATAGTATAGATATAATATAATTACTTACAACCAAACACAACTAACGTGTCAAATGAATTACAAAGGCCCGTGCCTCATACCTAAGAAAAATGAAATTATTTAATGAAGATAAAAGATCTCCTACAAAAATATATTTATATTACTACTAAGTAAGTTTACTCAGGTTTTCTATTAATATTTTTATGCTGATTTTCTATTAATACTAATAATTATAATGAAAATATTAACCAACTCTATCTTTTAAAAGTTAAACATATAAAAATAATAACAAATATTAATAAATTTAGTATTAATATCAACTTTCTTAATTCTCGTAATTGGATCCAATATATATATATATAGACAAATTGAGCTAATAAGGTCACCAAATTTGTATGGATCGGTCGACCCTGCTTAAGTGGCTAACACTAATCTTAAAATTGAGATTTATACAATTTGTAATATGAAAATTTTTACTGTACATTGAGAAATTAATATGTTTTGATATTATTAAAATTAAATTACTAATAGTTGAATGATATGTCATCTAGATATCAAAACTCTTAATTTAATCAATTTTAATAGATAATATAGTAATATATACATAGACAAATTAAAAAAGCTATTGATAAAAAATTTATAATAAAGATATACACTACCGTAGAACTTTGTATTTTAATGTTTCTAAAACTTTTGTATATTTAAAAATTATTTAAAACTTTTTGTTAGAGAAAGTTATCTTGAGATTGACATGTATCAAAAGGATCATTGCCCCAGTATTGTTTCAATTAGACATGTTTTTCAAACACATTTACAGTATAGTGAGAGGAATATTAGTTTTAGGATTCATTCTCATTATAAAGTTATTTGTGAAATCTTTGAAAAGCAGATCATCAGAATTAACTAACATAGTTGATGATGTTAAAACTATTAATCAACCATCTCATAAAATATATTGTTTAGCATAAATATCCCGCTAACTGGGTTGACAAGATATAAATAAACTATTACAATTATTAAAAACCTACATTTTCATAAAACCCATATATCTCAATAATCGACTAATGATTCAGTAAATTGAGAAGAGGATTCTTTCTTGAAATTGAACGACAATTAAAACGCATATAAAATTGTAGCGTTGCGTCAAGTATAACGAGAGAACGAATCGGGTTTATTGCGAGTCGTCGCGACCTGTTTTCACTGTAAACGGACGGAAATAGTGTGTAATGGTTAAAGTCGTTACACTTTTTAAATGTTTCTAATGGTCTTCTTTAAAGACTAAAATTGAATAGTTAAATCATTAAAATTATATTACATTGGGTCATTAAAATTAAAATTTATAATTGCTAATCAGTTTAATTATTTAAAATTAAACTGTTGGATTATTAAAATTAGAATTTCTAAGTCTAAGTAGTTTATTTAGTTAATATTGGATGATCTAAATTATAATTTCTAAGCAACTGATAGAGTAATTAGGTGAGGTACAACGGTTGGATCATTGAAATTATAATTTCTTAGTTGTAATTATTCTAATTAGTTAAGATTGAACTGTTTGATAATCGAAAATAAAATTTCAAATCATAATTTATGTAATTAGGTTAGATTGAACTGTTAAATAATTGAAATTAGAATTTTTAAGTCATTGTTTGTGTAATTAAGTTATATTGAACCGTTGGATAATCAAAATTAAAATTTTAAAGTTATATTTAGTCTATTTACTTAAGATTAAATTATTTGATAATCAAAATTAAAATTTATAGTGATAATTAGTCTAATTAGTTAAGATTGAACTGTTTGACATCTAAGTTAGAATTTATAACTAATTGTTAATTAAGATTTGGTTGGTTCTATGATCCAGTGATTAAATCTTAACTAATTAATTAAGCTAATAATAACTTCGAAATTTTAATTTTGAGAATTCAACCGTTCAATCTTATTTAATTAAAGCATGATAATTTAAATATTACAATTTCGATGATCCAACGATTCAATATAAATTAGTTAGACTAACTATGACTTAGAAATTTTAATTTGAATTATCTAATAATTTAATATTAACTAAGTAGACTATATATGTTTTTATTTTATTTCTTCCCGTTGTTTTAAACTTCAATTAATAATAATTATAATATTTTCTTCAAATAATAATAGTAATATGTAAATAAAAAATATAAATTATATAATTTTAATATATATTACTATACTTTATAGTTTATTTCCAACAAAAAAAATATTTGAATTAATAATTAATATATATATATATATATATATATGAAAGAAGTTTTAATTTATAATAAAAGTGTGAAAGAGTTAAATTTTGAATATATAACTATACATGAATGGTCAAGATTAAAAGAAAAAATCATATAATTTTTTAAGTGATCATGTGTCACTTAAATTACTCTTAATTATAATAATTCATATATAATTGTATGATAAAGATTTAACCCTCTCATTTTTTAATCGTAAAATTCATCTCCTTTTATAGACCAATATACAGAAACAAATAACTTAGTGTTATTTTTATGGTAAAGTATTAATGACTGAATCTTATGACACATGTTCAAACCATGTTGTATGACACATTCTCAATCTAAAATATTCCGAGACCTTAAAAAAGATTGAAAGAAAAAAGAAAAACAAAAACGATCTCACCACAATTAAAAATATCGCATTTTAATGAAATAATAACAAGTGGGTATCCCTCACCCACTTTATTTGTGACCATTCAATTTGGAAAGGGATAATCTATGCATTTTCTTCTCCTTAAAATATTATTACATCCGTCTCAAAATAATTAAATTATTTATTCATTTCAAAATAATATTTTAAATAATTAAAATATTTTATCATTTTACAAAAGTGTATAAATAAAAGAGATAATACCATTTTACTATTTTGAGACATTTTATTTATAAATGAATAGATTATTTTAAAATCACGAAGTAACTTATATCCTAAATACTAGTAATTGGATGTGCTAAATGTATATATTCTTCCTCAATAAGTGGTAAACGTAATTTTCCTTCACTATTAATTGTGGGGACAATTAACTATATGGAAAATTGATATACTTCATTGTCACTAAATGAATGTTATTTTAGCAAAAAAGATTATTTTTAACAAAAAAGATTATCTCAAATTAAATGTCATTCATAATTTTCAACCGAATTTTAATTATTATTTTTTTTATATACAACTTCTAAAGCCTTATTATACTTTATATTGATAGCAATGAAAAATCCAACAATAATTAAGTTAAATAGTTTGATAAAATAACTTATATCTTTCATTAATTATTGTATTTTTTAATATATCTGTGCAAAAATCTTAAACGATATTAATTGTGAGATGAAAAAAATAATTAAATAGAATAAATGTAATTGCATTGACTAATTATTGATTGGGCAAAAGACGAATTTTATTGGAGACCGATACAGCCTCCACGTGCCCCACCATGCGAGTGGGCTTTTCAACGAGTAAACGAATAATCGCCTTCGCCCGTGCACCAGAAACGGGTCACACCTGACCCAAATGTTACCCGACCGGTTCGTCTTTGTTTCTTAATGCATGACTATGATTTTAATAGCATTTTGATCGCAGTTTAACGATTTAGAGAAATCCTATGTTAGTTTTGAGAATAATAAAATGAATATAAGGAAATATCATTTCAAAATTGAGTACTATTGTAGAAGAACTTGCGATGGAGATCCGATTTTATCTCGCAATATATGCGGTATGCAGAACGACGAGTTTATATGGATTTTGTTCGTGGTACAACAATAAAAGAATCATCCATAATAATTTAAAGTATAATCAATGCAATTAAGAGAAATTTTAGACAAAAAGTATGGGTTCATTGCAAAACTTCTATGAAATCTTTGATTCATGATTCTATAAATGGAAGTGCATTGTTTTTTTGGAATTTTATTTGCAAAACAAGAGCGAAGATAACTTCCTAAAACAGTTTTTTATTTCATCGCAAGTATATTGAGAGAACTTACATAGAACCAAAGTTCTTAACAATTTCATGATTTCATGACAAGTATATAATGAGAACATAAAATGTGATTAATTATTTTTTAGTTTGCGAGAGAGAGATAAAAATTACCACAAGAACAATTAGATATGGTATGAAAAATTGTAGAAGAATAATTTGTATACTAGCATGCCTTTATTTTATAGTAAATTTAGAGTATACTAGCATGCCTTTATTTTATAGTAAATTTAGAGTGAGAGGATTCAATCTAAAGTAAAAATCAGAATGATTAAATATTTACAAAAGAATTTATAGTATTAAACTATACATTATTTTTTATTATTAGACCATATTGAAGTTAAAAATATAGTTAATTTGGTATAAAAAATAAAAATTGTGAGTTATTTTATAAAATTATTTTTCATTAGGTAATGATATAAGAAAGAGAATCTAAAAGGACTGAAAATAGAAAATAATAAATAGTAAAAAATATAGTAAAAGAAAGGTTTAAATATATTTTTGGTCCTTGCAAATATGCTTCATTTTGATTTTAGTCCCTGTAATTTTTTTTTGTTTGATTTATACCCTTGCAAATTCTAACAAGTTTTAAAAAAGTCATTTATGAATCTTTTTAGTAAAAAAATGGTGACATGACTAATTTTGGATGAAGTGACACATGGTGACCGTGTAATTGTTGTTGACTAGGCAATTTTTAATATTTAAAATTAAAATTCATTTTATTAACTCATTTAATCACTTTATTAAAAACTTAAAACTAATTAATTAATTAATAAACCAAGTAAATAATAAAAACTCAATGATCTTCATCTTCAACCCCAAGTTTTTTAATAAAAACTCAACAACCTTCATCTTCAACCCTAATTTCTTAATCTTCAAATCAAAAATTTTCATATCTGACCCAAATCCTAAATATTCTACTCTTTCATTTTTCTTACACCACACCCTAAATTCTTAGAATCAATAGTCAAATTGTCTCTTCAAATTAACTTGCACCAATTTGAAAATAAAAAGCTTGGATAAGGTGTTGATGATCAAATGTTTATTTGTATAATGTGTTTTTCCTTCTAAAAATTTGGGGAAAGGTATATTGATGAGGAAGCATACAGGGGCAGTGGTATTTAACAACATCACTAGGTTGACATTTGCGAAAAGATTTGTGAACTCAAAAGGTGTAATGGATGAGCAGGGAATAGAATTTAAGGCTATAGTATCAAATAGGTTAAAGCTAGGAGCATCTCTAGCTATGGTACAACATTAGAATTTTTAGAGTTTGAATCAAATATGAGAATTTGTGATTTGAAGATGAAAAAATTAGGATTGAAGATGAAGGTTGTTGAGTTTTTATTAAAAATTTTGGGGTTGAAGATGAAGATTATTGAGTTTTTATTATTTAATTGTTTTATTAATAAATTAATTTGTTTTAAGTTTTTAATTAAGTGATTAAATGAGTTAATAAAATAAATTTTAATTTTAAATATTAAATATTGCATAGTCAACAACAATTACACGGTCACCATGTGCCATTTCATCCAAAATTAGACATGTCAACATTTTTTTACTAAAAAAATTCATAAAGAACTTTTTTAAAACTTATTAGAATTTACAAGGGTATAAATAAATAAAAAAATTACAGGACTAAAAATTTAAGGGAAAATTAAAAAATAAACAATATATTAACCCAAAAAAATACAATATATAAAAACATACATTCTGTCACCATTACAAAAGAAACTAAACATTTTGACACAACTAGCATACAATGTTTGAGGCAAACAAACTACACGTCCAAATAGCTTTTATTCTAATTAATTATTAATTCTCCTAGTGGAAAACAAAGCCTAAATGACTTTGTCTTGTAATTGTTAAAACTACTATAACTTGTCTTATTCTTAATTAAGTTGACTTACATGGTTTATAAACAAAATGGTTAATATCCAGACAAGTATACTTCAAAGGTTCTACACACCTACATGACTCGCAAGTTGAGTGACATGTTGGTTTAACATCGCCACATCTACATTTAACAACATGTGTATATATGCAAATACTTACATCGCAATATGGTTTAGATGTTGTTGTCGAGTTAACATTGTAATTATCAGAATGAATATCAAAGCGAGCATCAATAATTGTGGCGAAATCCAAGAAAAAAATTAACAAAGCTATCTTAGTCTTCAAATCCATCTCTTTAATTTTCTCTCTCTCTTTATATGTATGATGTTTTTTTTGTTGGTGAATATTGATGATATATATCTCTTTCTTTTCTTAATTGTGTGTAGTATATGAAAATCGCATTTTCCAATTTATAGAGAGATTAAATTTGAATGAGGGCGGTTATGACTATCGACAATGTCTTACTTTATTTCCTTTTAATCTTCAAATCTATTTCTCTAATTTTCTCTTTTTATTATATGTATGTATATATGATTATTTTGTTTCGGTGAATGATGATTGATGAGGTAGGATTTACTCGGTCTATAGAGGCTGATTTGTATATTATTACTAAAAATGGTATTTATGTTGGTAAATAGTATGTCACAGATGATATGTTTCAGTTGAATGTTCAAATTAATAAAATGTCTCATTCGGTTTATTTGCTGTGTGATTTTAATATTTGACATACTAGACTTTGTTGTGTAAACAAATGCGTAATTTAAAACGTAAGTAGCTTAAGTTTAATTCCAGAAATGGAAAAATATATGTTATATGTAATCACTTTTATTGACGATTGTTCTCACTATACTTTTGTATATCTTATGAAAAATAAAAGTGAAATGCTTGATATGTTTAAGATTTTTGTAACAGAAATTGAAAATCAATTCAGTTGAAAGATTAAGAGGTTTCGTAGTGATAGAGGAACATAGTATGATTCTCACATATTTAATGATTTTCATAAATTGAATGGAATTATACATGAAACTAATGCACTATATTCTCCTAAAATGAATGGTAAAGCTGAAAGAACGAATATAACTTTTACTGAATTGATTGTTGCTATTATGCTTAATTTTGGTGTTTTACCTCATTGGTGGGAGCATTTTATAGGCTAAAAACGTTTTTACCTCAACATCCCTTTTTTTCTTAATTGTATGCATATGATGATTGCATTTTCCTATTTATAGATAGATTAAATTTGAATGAGGGTGGTTATGACTATTGACAATGTCTTGCTTTATTTCCATTAAATTTTTCTTTCTTAGAAGATATGATAAATATCATCATAATTAACTCATACAATTGCAAAGTATCGAGTTCAAACATAGAACAAGACGTTCATAGACTTTTATTAGTTGAGCTTTGACTTTTTTTTTGACCATTTGAGCTAGGACTTATCATCATTGTGTTCAAAATTAAGACGTAAGTGGATAATTTTGATTACCTATTTCATGACATATTTATATCCTTCAATTTATCGATTAGGCTCCCTGTGGCACATAATAGTCTGCTATCGATAAAACCAAACAGTTGGTGGCGTCATTTAAAACGACTTTCTATTCTCCCTTTTGTCCATTTTAAATTCAACTCGTCTCAAACCAACGCTAATCATATCATTGTTTCAATCATAAAGACGAGAAGAACCATTACTGATTTGAAATATTATTTGTATTTTAGTAAAAAAAAGACGTGGCCGCAAAAATAATTTGTGTTGAGAAAATATGATTTAAGAGGTAGCTAATGTTATAATATTTCATGTGTTAGACAAATAATGTATAACTAATATTTTTGCTACTTATATTAATAATTTTTTAAAACATTTTCTATCATAAAAATATATTAAAAATGTGTCTACCTTAAATTATTCAATAATAAATATAAAAATAGTTTATCAAAAATTTACATTTCAGAAACTTGTGATTGCATATGATGCACCCAAAGCCAATAACTATTTTCTTCAATAATGATATATACACATATCATTTTTATATATACTCATTCGATACATCACTTTCTTTTTATTTCTCTTATTTATCATATCAACATCTTTTTCTCTCAAAATATCACAGAAATTTTTAAGAATGTCTATTAATAATTTTTCGATCTTCTTACTTTTATAATTCGTACTATAAGAATCCAACAATACAGTTGTGTCATCAAAACTATGACATATGATGGCTCTAATTATAGTGTCTGGGATATTCTCCATTAATTGATCGCTATAATAACCACCACAACGGTTTAATTTTAATTGGAATCTATAAATATTTAAAATCTTATATTTTTTATTTGTATATAAAATTAAATTTTGTTAGAATAACTTTAACTTATTGTTATTAAAAAAAAAGGGAAGATGTGCTTGTATTGAAAGGTTCACAATTAATGTACTCCAGTTATATCTTATAAAAATGAGTAGAGATAGTTTTAAAAAAAATATTTTTATCGGTTATTATTTCAAAGGAGCAATTGACTTTTTTTGTAATTTTTTTAAAATATTTTTTAATTTATATTTAAAAGAATTCCGATTATTATTTTGAATGAAGCAATTTTTGATGGAAAGATGATTTCTTTTTTCCCGCAAACGTGATATCAATAATTTATTTATTATTTAAATTATTTTTTATTTTTTTTATATATCCAACTATGTAGAATTCAACTAATGCCAGGAAAATTATGTTACTTTAATTTTAATATATGTTTGAAAATGATAAAGAATATTAATTACTTATAATTTGTCTCGTGCAAAGCATAAGTACACAGACATAGATAAATCATATCAGCACTAATGAATTGAGTATACAAGCATAGATAAATAATATCAGCACTAATGAATCGAATTTCATCATAATTTTGTATTTAAACGTGTTTGGAGTGAGTGTAGTATTATGATTGGTGGCCTACTCTAAAATTCTTCGTGTTGCACCTCATCCATTATTTGTTTTCAACAAAAAAAAAGTTGGTTTGGAGTCAAAAACATGTTAAAAAATCTATGAATATACGAAGGTATGTGTTGAGTTTTGTTGAAGTTTAATATATTGGAAAATGACTCATATTTTTGTAAAAAAATGAGGTTAATGTTATATATATATTCTAATTATAATTCTTTGTTACACGATATATCAGTCAAAAACACTTTAAATTTGTAAGTAGTTATTTTTTCTTAAACTTTTATGTTGGAGTGTTGTGGAATGTTGTTCAAACATTTACTTTAGAGAGTATGTGCACTAGAGGCCATTGGGTGTTTGAGAGAAGATATTGTATTTCAAAAAAAATTCGTGGTGTTATTCTCTAGTTATCATAGACATTGATGTGGTTTTGTTTTGTTTTTTCTTCTTCAGATTTTAGAGTTTTTATATTATATTATTGTGTTTGAACGTATTCTTTTAATTTCTTTATGTTTGTTTTATCCAACAAGTAATGTCAGAGTTTGATCTGGTCCAGAGTTTGATCTAGCTATAGTGACAGTAGTATAACCGTGACGCATGATATCTCCAACGCCTGTTTCCTCTTTTCTTCTAGTGTCTAAATATTTTAAAATTGTATATTTTTTCTTCATATACAACACTATCAAATATACATTTTTATGTGTATGTGATAAACAATCATTTAACAATTTGACTATTGTTGTGTATTTGGTTCTTTACAAATAAAACTATTCAATAAAATATTTGTAGGGTCAACTCATAATTTTTAATAAGAATAAAAAATAAAATTATGCAGTAATATAACTTGTTATAAAATAAATAAATTAGTAGGCACAACTATCACCAATTTGGTGAAGGTAGATTAGTCCCAACTAATAGTAGTACTTAAAATTAATATATTAACATCTAGATTTGAACTCATACCCTTAATTAGGATATGTTTTGGAGGGTGATTATTATTAGTACAAAGGCGCATCTAAGAGGGGGCGGTGAATTAGGTGTTTATAAATTTTTTGGGTTTTAAAGACTTAGTGGATTATTTTTCTGACTATGATTAGAGTATAGTAAAATGTAAATGGCAGAAAAATAAAGAACACATAATTTATCGTGGTTCCCCTTTCAAACCAAGGGTACATCCAGTCCTCTTGCACACCACAAGAGATTTTCCACTATTGTTAGAATAAGTACAAGTCTAACTCTAAGACTTCTGTTACAAACTTCTAACAATCTGCCTAAGATAGCATACCACTATCCTAGTTTACAGCACTTGAAGAAAGTACACCACTTTCCTCAACTTATACAATAACTTGAATGATTTTACAACAATGATTTTGACTGGAATCAAGAAGGTATAACATTTGATGTACTTTCTTTGTACAATGATAACAGTCTAATATAATTTCAAGTACAACAGAGAACCTTTCTCAATGATATGACAATGTAAAACATGTACTTGAAATATGAAAGTTTGACTTTTAATGAATCTTTAAAATTTTTAAAAAGGTTTTTAAGGTTGTATAAAGTTCCTAAGTTAAAAATGAAACTAGGAAGTATTTATACTCCTTAGACATCACTTCAGATTAGTGGCAATCGTTCCCAGAAGATTGATGAACATATGCAATGATCCAGATTGAATCAGAACTGAAGAGTTGCATTCCTTCGTAGTTGTATTCGGCTACAGCCTAAGTGTAGTCGAATACACTTATGTAACGTTCAAATTTTTCAAACAATTTGTGCTTGTATTCGAATACAGATGACTGAAATTTGCCACTGACTTGGTTTTGTATTCGGCTACATCATGCTGTAGTCGAATACAGATGTGTAGTTTTTGGTACTGACTTGGGTTTGTGTTCGGCTACAACATGCTATAGTCGAATATAGATGTGCAATTTTTGCTACTGACTTCATCTGTATTCGGCTACATATATATGTAGTCGAATACAACCTTGACTTTTGTCAAAAACTTGATTTTAAAACATTGTTCATCCAATTTGACACTTTGAGATTTTCCTTGCTACTGACTTCATGCTGTATTCGGCTACATATACATGTAACTTCAAGATTTCCCTTGAGAATGTGATCGCGCATAAAGTGATGGCGTATGTCTATATGTTTGGTTCGAGAGTGCATGATGGGGTTCTTTGTGATATTGATAGCACTGGTATTGTCAGATCTTAGAGGGATGCATCCGATATCAAGTCCATAGTCACATACCTGCTGCTTGAGCCATAGAATTTGTGCACAGCAACTGCCTGCTGCTATGTATTCTGCTTCAGCAGTGCTTAGAGCCACACATGCTTGCTTTTTACAAAACGCAGTATAAGTTATGGAAGGCTGGCCGTTAGATATAAAAGAGAACCAATCATACCTCGATATTTTGATATATCTATTGATTTACCAGTTTCATCTTTATCTACATAAGTATTGGAGCCCATAGGAGTTGCACTTTCTTTACTGATGTCCATCTCAAACCTCTATAATAGTTCCTTACAGTACTTTGCTTGATTGATGAAAATGCCATTTTTGAGTTGCTTGATTTGAAGACCAAGGAAATAATTTAACTTTCCCATCATAGACATTTCAAATCCTCCTTGCATCATTAATGAGAATTCTTCACATATTTAATTATTGGTTGATCCAAATATGATATCGTCAACGTAGATTTGAACAAGTAAAGTGTGAGCATTAGTCCTTTTAATGAATAACGTCTTATCAACTTTACCCTTTTCAAATCCTCGTTCACATAGAAAGTTACTTAGCCTATCATACCAAGCTCTTGGAGCTTGTTTCAAACCATAAAGGGCTTTCTTTAATTTGAAGGCATGTGAAGGTTTCTTGAAGTCTTCAAAGTAGAGTGGCTGTTTGACATATACTTCCTCATTAATGTATCCATTTAGA
This sequence comes from Cicer yamashitae, assembly GCA_037974755.1. Taxonomy (NCBI): domain Eukaryota; kingdom Viridiplantae; phylum Streptophyta; class Magnoliopsida; order Fabales; family Fabaceae; genus Cicer; species Cicer yamashitae. The sequence goes on along the minus strand of JBBPBQ010020321.1, from coordinate 4,617,217 downwards.
AAAGCACTCTTGACATCCATCTTAGAAGGTTCTATTTGAGAGACAAATGCCATATTCAAACAAGCATCTTGGAGTTTGAGCCTTGTAGTAACTCCTTTGTTGATATTACCTATAATGTTGTCAATGGGGTGATCTCGTTGAGTTCTCCATTCTTGAGGGAGATCATTATGTCGATCTTGCTGCTCAATACTGACTTCATTCTTTTGAATTGATTGATCAACTTTGTTGTCTTTGCTTATATCATCACTTATAAAATCGTCATCATCACAAGAGACATTTTTATCCTCTTTCAAGGGGTTAGATTCATCAAATGATACATGCATAGATTCTTCTACTAACAAAGTTCTTTTATTAAAAATTCTAAAAGCTTTACTAGATAAGGAATAACCAATTAAGATTCCTTCATCGGCTTTCTCATCGAATTTTCAAGATTTTCCTTACCATTATTCAGCACAAAGCATTTACATCCAAATATGTGAAAGTGAGAGATGTTTGGCTTTCTACATTTATAGAGTTCATATGGAGTCTTCTTTAGGATTGGTCGAATTATTACTCGGTTGGATACATAACAAGCTGTACTTACAGCATCTGCCCAAAAGTATTTTGGTAAACTTGAGTCGCTTAACATGGTCCTTGCAAGTTCTACCAATGATCTATTCTTTCTCTCAACAACTCCATTTTGTTGAGGTGTTCTTGGTGCAGAAAAGTTATGGAAGATTCCATTTTCTTCACAATACTCTACAAAAGAAGCATTTTGAAATTCTCCTCCATGATCACTTCTTATTGATACAATTTTTGTTTCTTGTTCATTTTGGACTAGTTTGGTATAATTTTTAAATGCTTTTAAAAACTTCATTTTTATTTGCCAAAAGTAAGGTCCAAGTGAACCTTGAGAAATCATCAACAATTACTAGTCCATATGAATTTCCACCAAGACTTTTAGTTCTTGATGGACCAAACAAGTCCATATGTATCAATTGAAGTGGTCTTGAAGTTGATACAATATTCTTGGGTTTGAAGGAAACCTTAGTTTGCTTACCCTTTTGACAAGCATCACATAATTTGTCCTTAATGAATTACATATTTGGTAAGCCTACAACAAGTTCATGCTTGACTAACTTGTTTAAATGATTCATATGGATATGTGCAAATCTTTTATGCCATAGCCATGCATCATTGTTTTCACTTACCATAAGACATTTCATTTTCAAAGATAAATCTGTTGAGACAAAATCCCAAATTAATGTTTTGATGTAAACAAATAAAAGTTAATTAAAGACTCTAATTATGATTCTAAATTAAGTGTTAATTTAACATGTGTTTTTGAGTGAAATAATCCAAGATAGGTACAAAGCAAATGCAAGAGAAATAAGTTTAAAGAAAGAGCTAAAAATGAACAAAAATGAACCAAGAAGGTTCTTGACATAATCTAGAAGACCAAGAACGTTCTCCAAGTTTCTGTCATTTTCAACAAGCAAGATAAAATTAGTTTTTAATGCAAGGAAAGCTCTTGCAAATCGCGAATGGATTTCCAGTTCATATACTATGAATATACAGCTCTCATATGAGCAACAGAATCACTCAAAAGGATCAAAGATTAAAGATCACAACTCAAAGCAAAAGTGACAAATGATCATTCTTTAGCAGTGTAACATCAGTCTGCAAATTGATAAACATTCTCTAGCATGTTACACATGATCTTCAGCAGCAAACATCTTTCTCCAGAATGATTAACAACTATCTTCAGAATGATCAACATCATTCTCCAGTATGATGACAATAGTCTAGAATGATACAAACATTCTCCAACTTATTGACCATCATTCTCCAGCCTCGTTACATCATTCTCCAGCCTTATTTCATCTTTCTCCAAGCTATTTTGACAGAATCAAAACTCCAGATCAAATCAAAGACATTAACAAGCATATGTAAAGTACAAAGGATCATCAAACTCAAAGGAAATCTTATCAAAAATCAAAGAACTCAGCCTAATCAACATAATTCAAAAGTGTTCAAATGCTGGAATATTTTTATTCATATAAATTGGTATTTGGTCAAAACTGACAGAGCACTACCAACAGCTCTTTTGACCATTATTAAATGCTCTTAAACGCCTATAAAAGAAAGGTCAACGCTCAAGGAAAATGCAGAACTTCAAGTGCTAAGAAAATCCATCAATCACATACACTTACATACTTGAAAGCTTCTCATTTGCAAGAGAATTAGTTCTGAATCTATCTTCATATATCCAGATCGTATTACTGAGTTCTTTTATCAAGAATATATTCTCAAACACGAGTTGAGCATAATCAGATTCTACCAATCTCTTTAAATAGTTATTGTGTAAACTCAAAACTATAAGGGTTGTTTATAGTTTGAGTAGTTTTTGTAAAAATCCTTTTATGGTTAAAAGGTGAATTGTAAAATTTTCTCAAGGTTGATAGGTGATTTGATTGAATCCTTTCTGGGTGGAAAGGAATTGTTGTTACAGATCAAGGTTGATCTTAACAACAACTGTGTAAAACCAAGAACATTGTAAAACCAAAAACGTTCTCCATTTGAACACTTAGTGGAAAATGTCATAGTTGTGGGGACTGGACGTAGCCTGAGTTGGGTGAACCAGGATATATCTTTGTGAGGTATCTCTTCCTTATTTCTATTTACTTTTAGTCATTTTAATTATCAAGATAAATAGAGAAGCTATAACTGTGATTTTAACTAACCAAGAACGTTCTCCGTTTTCTGTTTCTAGAACCAAGAACGTTCTCCGTTTTCTGTTTCATAACCAAGATCATTCTTGAGTTATTTTCTTAAGATTTTAACAGGAAATTTTAAATAGGTGAATTTACAATTCAAACCCTATTCCTTGTAAATTTACATTACTACTTCAATTGGCATCAGAGCAAGGTCTCTAAAGAGTAAACACTTTAACAAGTGCTAGAGTAAAAGATCTAGAAGAAAAAAAATGTCAAAAGCAAAATACATTGTGGAAAGAGGATTTTCAAACAGACCACCCTATTTTGATGGAACTAGTAACTACTTCTAGAAGAACAAGATGCAGTTGTTTCTGAAATCTCATGATACAAGAATGTGGCACATCATTACAGATGGAGATTTCATACCAAGAGTTGATCAAAATGATTCAACCTCTGCTGAAAAGAAAGAAATCGACTGGACACCTGAAGACAAAACTAAGGTACTCCTAAATTCTAAAGCTCAATTATTTTTATCGTGTGCTTTATGCAGGGAAAAAAGTGAAAGAGTTGATGAATGCAAAACTGCTAAAGAAGTATGGGATACACTGCAAACTCATCATGAAGGAACAAGCCATGTCAATTAAACAAGAATAGACATTGACATAAGGAAGTTTGAGTTGTTCGAAATGAATGAAGGAGAAACCATTGATGAAATGTACTCAAGGTTCACAACTATAGTGAATGAGATGTGTTCTCTTGGAAAGGCTTACTCAGTACAAGACAGAGTGAGAAAGATCATGAGATGTCTTCCAACCATATGGAGATCGATGGTGACAGCTATAAGCCAAGCCAAAAATCTTGTAGTGCTTGCATTAGAAGAACTAATTGGAACCTTAAGAGCACATGAGGTATTGTTACAAGAAGACAAACCAGCCAAGAAAGGAAAAGCAATAGCCTTGAAAGCATCTCAAGAAAGTATACCAACACAAATAGAAGAAGAATCAAAAGAAACTGGACAAGAAGATGTTGATGAAGAAATTGCCCTTCTCACTAGAAAAATTCAAAGAATGATGAGAAGAAGAGATTAGATCAAGAAGGGATTTCCAAACAAAAGAGAAAGTCCCAAAACAGAAGTGGACAAGAGCCAAATCATATGTTTTGGATGTAATAAGTTAGGACACTACAAATCCGAATGTCCCCTAAGTAAAAAACCACCAAACAGATTTCCTTTCAAAAAGAAATCAATGATGGCTACTTGGGATAACTCAGATGAATCTCATGAAGAAGAAGTTGAAGAAGCCAACATATGCTTAATGGTAAATACTGAAGAAAATGAGGTGACAAATTCTGAACCTTGTCTTTTGTGTGAACAAATGGAAAAAGAATTTGACAACTTGCTAAATGATTCAAACTTTCTTGTTCAAAAGTGTAGTTCTTTAAATGAAAAATTTCACAAAGAAAAAGAAGAGAAAGAGAAAACTCGGGCTTTGAATGATAAGCTTAAAGAGATCATTCAAAATCTGAAAGAATCTCAGCTCAAAGATTTTAAAACTGAAAATCAAGAAAGTCAAGAACATTCTGCATTTCAAAAGGAGAACGTTCTCCTTAAAGTTGAAGTTGAACTTCTTAAAAATGATTTGTCAAATTTCATTAAAGCCACTGAAATATTTCAAAAAATCATGGGATCTCAAGTAGGGATATTTGATAAAGCTGGTCTTGGTTTCGATCAAACTCAAAAAACCAAAATGTATGAAAACTTTTTTATTTCGGAAAGAAAAGAAAGTAAATGCAAAATCAAATGTTCATATTGGAGCAAGATTGGGCATCTGGAATTTGCATGTTATTTCAAGAAAAGAGATGAGAAAATCAAGAACAAAAAGATCTTCAAAAAAGGAGAACATTCTGGAGCAAAAACAAATTTTTTTCAAAAACTGAAAAAAGGAGAATGTTCTGGAATTTTACTAAAACCAGTTAAAACTCAGTTTTCTAAACCGTTTCAAAAACAAATCACTAGATGTTCCTCCTGTTCTAAGATTGGCCACTTTGAATCAACATGCCATATTAAGAAGGAATCAAAATTTAAAACTAACCCTCAAGGACCCAAGACCAAATGGGTAGCTAAAGTTAATGAAACAAATCATGCAGGTTGGATTTCAAAGTGTCAAGAAAAAGCCATGGTTCTTGGACAGTGGTTGTTCAAGACATATGACAGGTGATAAAAACTGCTTCATGTCCTTCGTCAAGAAAGATGGAGGATCAGTCACCTTTGGAAATGATAATCAAGCTCGGATTAAAGGTAAAGGAACAATTGGTAAGAAAAATTCTGCCCAAATTACTGATGTTCAATATGTGGAAGGTCTGAAACATAATCTCTTAAGCATATGTCAACTATGTGACAATGACTTTGATGTTACTTTCAAACCTAACCTATGTGAAATGATAAAAGCAAAATCTGGGGAAGTACTGTTCTCTGGAACTAGAAAGAAAAATCTTTATGTTTTATATCTTGAAGAACTAGCTGATGAATCCTGCTTCATGTCTATCAATAAAGATAAATGGATCTGGCATAAGCAGATAGGTCATGTTAGCATGAAAACTATTTCAAAAATTTCAAAATCAGAACTTGTTAGAGGATTACCAAAACTGAATTTTGAAAAAGATAAAGTATGTGAAACATGTGCTAAGGGAAAACAAGTCAAAAGCAGCTTTCGTTCAAAAAAGTTCATCTCCACAAACAGAACTCTTGAGCTGCTTCACATAGATCTGTTTGGCCCTGTTAAAACAACAAGTTTAGGAGGAATGAAATATGGTTTTGTTACTGTTGATGATTTCTCACGATACACTTGGGTATTATTTTTAAAGCAAAAAGATGATGCTTTTGATGCTTTCAAAATCTTTTATAAAAAGGTACAAAATGAAAAAGATTCCAGCATCATTTCTATAAGAAGTGATCATGGAGGAGAATTCATAAATTCCTCTTTTAAAACCTTCCTTGAAGAACTTGGCATTTCTCATAATCTATCTTGTGCAAGAACTGCTCAAAAAAATGGAGTTGTTGAACAAAAAAATAGAATCTTACAAGAAATGGCAAGAACAGTCTTGGAAGAGTCTAATGTTGAAAAATATTTTTGGGCTGATGCTATCAATACATCATGCTATATTTTGAACCGTGTATCCATAAGAAAGATCATAAACAAAACACCATATGAAATCTGGAAAAATAGGAAGCCAAACATATCATATTTTCACATTTTTTGTTGTTATTATTATATCTTGAACAACAAAGAAACTCTTGGAAAGTTTGATGCAAAATCGGACAAAGCTATATTTTTGGGTTACTCAACTGATTTTAAAGGGTATCGTGTTTTCAATTTAAAAACCAAAATTATTGAAATCAGAATGCGTATATTATTTGATGATCTTGATTTGAGTAAAAAAGATGAGGAAGAAGAAGAACATTCTGGGCAACAACAGCAGCAGAATGTTCTCCAGGAAACCCAGATTGATAAACAATCTCCATTTCATTCTCCTCCTAAAAGCTGGAGAACGATTAGTGATCATCCTCAAAATCAAATCATTGGAGATACTGCTGATGGAATTAGAACAAGAATGTCATTCAAGGACGATGGCAATAACAACATGGCAATGATCTTCCAAATTGAACCAAAATCAATCAAAGAAGCCATAGTTGATCAATCTTGGATTAAAGCTATGAAGGAAGAACTTCTTCAATTCGAGAAGAATGAAGTCTGGAATCTGGTTCCAGATCCACAAGATCAAACCATCATAGGGACAAGATGGGTATTTAGAAACAAACTAGATGAAGAAGGTAAGGTTGTGAGAAACAAAGCAAGGTTGATTGCTCAAGGTTACAATCAACAAGAAGGTATAGATTATGATGAAACTTTTGCTTCTGTCGCAAGGTTAGAAGCTATACGAATTCTTCTTGCATATGCATCTCATAAACTTATTAAAATTTTTCAAATGGATGTTAAAAGTGCATTCTTAAATGATTCTTTAAATGAACAAGTTTATGTGCATCAACCTCCCGGTTTTGAAGATCAATCAAAACCAAATCATGTTTTTAAACTCACCAAAGCTCTTTATGGTCTAAAACAAGCACCAAGAGCTTGGTATGAACGACTTAGCTCATTTTTAATCAAACATGGATTTTCTAGAAGAAAGATTGACACTACACTGTTCAAGAAAAATGATTTACGTATTGTTCAAGTGTATGTCGATGATATTATCTTTGGCTCAACTAATGAGAAAATGTGTGATGCTTTTTCAAAACTCATGTAAAGTGAATTTGAAATGAGTTTGATGGGAGAATTAAGATATTTTCTTGGCTTACAAATTAAGCAACATGAAGATGGCATTTTTATATGTCAATAAAAATACATAAAAGATCTTTTAACAAAATATAAATTTAATGTAGCCAAAATCATGATTACTCCCATGCATCCATCTTCTTCATTAGACAAAGATGAACATGAAAAATCTATTTATGAAAAAGAGTATAGAGGTGTGATAGGATCTTTGCTTTATTTTATTGCTAGTAGACCTGACATTGTGTTTGCAGTAGGATTATGTGCTAGATTTCGATCAGTACCTAAAGAATCTCATTTAACAACAATAAAAAGAATTTTTAGATATCTCGTTGGTACTACTGATCTTGGCCTTTGGTATAGAAAAGGTTCTCATTTTGATCATGTAGCTTACTGCGACGCTGATTATGCTGGAGATAAAATTGAACGAAAAAGCACAAGTGGAACATGTCAGTTTCTTGGAGAAGCATTAATAAGTTGGTCGTGCAGAAAACAAAACACGATTGCTCTCTCAATAACCGAAGCTGAATATGTCTCAGTTGGAAACTGCTGCTCTCAAGTTCTTTGGATAAAAAATCAACTTGAAGACTACTCTATAAGTTATTCAAGTGCTCCAATTTACTGTGACAATACAAGTGCTATAAATTTGTCAAAAATCCTATTCGACATTCAAGATCCAAACACATAGAAATAAAACATCATTTTATTCGTGATCATGTTAATAAGAAAGAAGTTGAATTAATCTTTGTTGATACTCAAAAACAACTTGCTGATATTTTTACCAAGCCCCTTGTAGAGGAAAGTTTTAATTTTATCAAGGAAAAATTGAGAATTATCAAAAATCCAATCAGCTTGCATTAAATTCTGGTTCTTCACAAACGGAGAACGTTAAACGTTCTGCGTTTCTTGCGCGCATCATTCTCCGTTTCTGTTCTTCGGTGCGCATCATTCTCCCTTTTTCCCTCAAAAATCAGAAAAAACTCTTTTGCGTGGCATTAATTAGACGTGTTTTTTTGTCTGCACAAGCACTGCCACAGTGTCATTTCTCCTTTTTTCCAACACCAATCAGTCACTTCACTTCTTCTTCTTCTTCTTCTTCTTCTTCTTCTTCTTCTTCTTCTTCTTCTTCTTCTTCTTCTTCACCATTTCACAATCGTTCACCCTCACCTCCACCTAGACCAACTCTTCCTCATGAAACCTCTGAAAAAACATTTTCAGATTACTTGTCTTCTTCCCCTGAATTAAGCCCTAAAAAATATTCCAACCCTAACCCTATCTCCCTTAACCCATTGTCAACCGTTCTCCCTCATCTCTTCCAATTTTCCGATCCTAATATAAACAAAGTACCTCCTCACATTCGCTCATCCTTCCCTAAACCTACGGAGCCAAAAAGACGCTCCATGAGAGTATCCGCTGGAATCGGTACCTCCAAGGCTAAACCCTCAAACCTCACAATCTTCGTCATTTCTAACAGTGACGATTTTAAACCTTCACCACCAAACCCTACAAAGACATCAACACCACTCAAACCATCTGAACCATCCACCTCCTCATTCCAAACTGAACCTTCCTTCTCCACACCCCCACACCAAAAAAGAAAATCAATGAATGAAATTTTCTCATCTTCAAGACCCTTTCAACCCTCTCCATCTAAACCCTCATCAAAACAAAACTTAAAGGTCAAAACTACCATTACTTTATCTCAGTTTCTGGCCAAAAAGAAATTAAAAAATCCTCAACAACGCAAAACCACTGCTTCGAAGCAAAAGCCTCGAGAACGTTCTCCCCCATCTCCAGAACGCTCTCATTCTCCCGCTCCAGAATGTTCTGCTCCTACTCCTGAACATCCAAAACATTCTGCATCTCCCACCCACCCTCCCAAAACTGGCCCCAAAATACGCTTCCTTCCACTCATACCATCAACCCTACAGAAAACCTACTCTGAAAAATGGGCCGAGCGGCTTGTTAGAATTGGTTGTGTTTTCTTGCTTGAAAACCTACTTATCGAAGGCATCTCTATCAAAACCCATACAAATGCTTTTGGCTGGACCAAATTTCTGCAAATCTCTGACTGCTATTACCCGAATGTGGTGAAAGCCTTCTACTGTAAAGCCCTAACCTTTCCTGAGAAGTCCCTCTTGGTGACCACTCTCAAAGGTATTGAGATTCAATTAACCCCTGATATTCTTGCCACCATCCTCGACCTACCAAATGATGGATCTTCCGTCTTTGGAAAGAACTGATGCTCAGTTCTCAATTTGGACAGGAAGGATGTGCTTGCTGAAATCTTTTAAGAGGGCTGCAAAAACCACTTGTCTGCATCATTAAAGCCCATCTGCAAGGTGTTTAACAGCATCAGCCAGCATTCCATCCTACCGCACTATGGAAGTCATGAGTACGTCTCTGACAACGATGCTCTAATCATTCATCATCTCCTCAAGTGCAAGAGGGTCAACCAACCTTTCATCATACTACAAAATATGATTGCTGCTACTACGAAGGACTATAAGAAAAACACAATCCCGTATGGCATGTGTTTGTAAAAAATATTTAGGTATTTTGAAGTCCCTATATCCTCTGAAACCTCCACCATAAAGATCTCCAAATTCTCTTCAAAGAATGTGTCTCACATGAAGAAGCAGTCTTCAGCAAAACACATTCCTAAATCTGCAATTCCCTCCACCTCTATCAAGAGAAAGCGCTCTGTGCGCAAATCTGGTGCATCCACCACTGTCCCAAGAGAACAGTCTCCACCACCTACACCAGATCATTCTCCACATCATTCTACTCACCAAACTGCTCAAGAACGTTCTGCACCTCTTGCTCGAGAACGTTCTCCATCCTGCCCAATCCAAACAGCCACTGAAGAATGTCCTCCATCCACCCCTCCTCATCAACCAGCTCAAGAACGTTCTTCCCCAATCATTCTCCTTTCATCCTTTCAACCTACATCATCTGCTGCACCTACCATCTTTCCTCACTATAACCCACTCAGTGACATGTGTGCTCAACTGCCATTCCACCCTTCATCTATCATGTCACCAGCTTTCGTTTTCCCTCAAAAAACTACTTCCTCCATCTTTGGAATTAGTCAATTTCTAATTCCTATTCATGGCCCTTCCCACCATTGCCACCTCATTTGCCACTCTCTCATCCTTCTGCATTACTACAACTCCATCTCACTCTACTCTTCCCACAACACCCAAGGATAGCTCAAAAAGCCAGGCTAAGCGACAAAAAGTCCAGCAGGACTCTACCAGCCAATCCATCATGGCTGCCCTGCAGACTATCATGGCTCGACAAATACAGCATGACCAAGAGTTTGCAACTCTAAGGGAATGGATGACTACCCAGCTTGCTCCGAAGTTAGGGATTGATCCTCTTCCTTTGGTTCCTCCTCCTTCCTTCCATGGTGTCCCAGAACCTTCAAGATCATCGTCATCTGAAGGATTTTCTCCCTCCCTCTCTAAATAGGATTAGCTTTACATTTTTTCTCCCAATCCTTTTTGCTATTACAAAGGGGGAGATTAGTTTAGCTTTATTTTAATCTAATCCACACTTAGGAAGTTCTTTTGTAAATTGTACTTCTGCATATTTCAAAACTGTTTGAATCTATGCCTAATTGAATGTATGTAAATGTGCTTTTAGATGCAATTAATGAAATGATATTTTGATAAATCTGAAGCATATTCTGAGGGGGAGATATTAAACTCTCTATGATTGAAATAAGAATCAAAATTAAAATCTAAATTAACATATTTGTCATCATCAAAAAGGGGGAGATTGTTGAGGTAAAATCCCAAATTAATGTTTAGATGTAAACAAATAAAAGTTCATTAAAGACTCTAATTATGATTCTAAATTAAGTGTTAATTTAACATGTGCTTTTGAGCGAAATAATCCAAGACAGGTACAAAGCAAGTTCCAGATAAATCAGTTTAAAGAAAGAGCTAAAAATGAACAAAACTGAACCAAGAACGTTCTTGACATAATCTGGAAAACCAATAATGTTCTCCACGTTTCTGTCATTTTCAACAAGCAAGATAAAATCAGTTTTTAATTCAAGGAAAGCTCCTGCAAATTGCGAATGGATTTCCATTTCATATATTATGAATATACAGCTCTCAAATGAGCAAAAGAATCACTCAAAAGGATCAAAGATTAAAGATCACAACTCAAAGCAAAAGTGACAAATGATCATTCTACAGTAGTGTAACATCAGTCTGCAGATTGATAAACATTCTCCAGCATGTTACACATGATCTTCAGCAGCAAACATCTTTCTCCAGAATGATTAACAACTAACTCCAGAATGATCAACATCATTCTCCAGTATGATGACATTAGTATAGAATGATACAAACATTCTCCAGCTTACTGACCATCATTCTCCAGCCTCGTTACATCATTCTCCAGCCTTATTTCATCTTTCTCCAAGCTGTTTTGACAGAATCAAAACTCCAGATCAAATCAAAGACATTAACAAGCATATCTAAAGTACAAAGGATCATCAAACTCAAAGGAAATCTTATCAAAAATCAAAGAACTCAGCCTAGTCAACATAATTCAAAAGTGTTCAAAGGCTGGAATATTTTTATTCATATAAATTAGTATTTGGTCAAAACTGACAAAGCACTATCAACAACTCTTTTGACCATTATTAAATGCTCTAAAATGCCTATAAAAGGAAGGCCAATGCTCAGGGAAAATGCAGAACTTCAAGTGCTAAGAAAATCCATCAATCACATACACTTACATACTTGAAAGCTTCTCATTTGCAAGAGAATTAGTTCTGAATCTATCTTCATATATCCAGATCGTATTACTGAGTTCTTTTATCATGAATCTTTTCTCAAACACAAGTTGATCATAATCAGATTCTACCAATCTCTTTAAATAGTTATTGTGTAAACTCAAAACTATAAGGGTTTTTTTTTTATAGTTTGAGTAGTTTTTGTAAAAATCCTTTTATGGTTAAAAGGTGAATTGTAAAATCCTCTCAAGGTTGATAGGTGACTTGATGGAATCCATTATGGGTGGAAAGGAATTGCTGTTATAGATCAAGGTTGATCTTAACAACAATTGTGTAAAACTAGGAACATTGTGAAACCATGAACGTTCTCCGTTTGAACACTTAGTGGAAAATCTCACAGTTGTGAGGACTGGACGTAGCCCGAGTTGGTGAACTAGGATATATCTTTGTGTGGTATCTCTTCCTTATCTATATTTGCTTTTAGTCATTTTAATTATCAAGTTAAATAGAGAAGCTAAAACTGTGATTTTAATTAACCAAGAAAATTCTCCGTTTTCTGTTTCCAGAACCAAGAGTGTTCTCCGTTTTCTGTTTTCATAACCAAGATCATTCTTGAGTTATTTTCTTAAGATTTTAATAGGAAATTTTAAATAGGTGAATTTAAAATTCAAACCCCCTTCCTTGTAAATTAACATTACTACTTCAAAATCATTAAGATTAATTATAAAAGTATTTTTAAAACGCTTACCAAAAAATTGGATTTCATTTGATACCTCATTTCCGATAATGCATTCATCCTTGTTGAAAGCTATTTTGTAACCCTTGTCACAAAGCTGGATAATGCTAATAAGATTGTGCTTTAATCATTCAACGTATAGAACATCTTCAATTGAAGGAGATGGAGCTGCACCAACCTTTCCAATGCCCAAAATTTTACCCTTGTTGTTATCTCCATAGATCACATAGCCTTTTGATTTAAGAGTAAGTGCTGAAAATTTTGTTTTGTCATCGGTCATGTGTTTTGAACAGCCGCTATCCAAGTACCACATATTAGAGGTACTTTGTAAGCATTCCTACAAAACAGGATCATAGTTTGTTAGGTACCCAAAGTGCTTTGGGTCCTAGAGTATTAGTACCTTTCTTGACCCACACATAATGCCCGTTTGGAACACCAAAATTCCTAAAATGACAAGCATTAGGTGTGTGGCCATTTAGACCACAATAAAAGCATGTAGAAATAGATTTACTTCTATATTTAGGCATATGAGATTTCTTTTGAACAAAATTCTTCTTAGAATAATGATGATCATTTTGCACAACGATAACTTTCTCTTTGTTAATTGGATTGAACACTTGCCTCAACAAAGATGGTTTTATTAATACTTGGTTTATCAAATTTTGAATAACCAAGGCTACTCTTGTCATTGGAATATCTTTGCATATTGAGAATATTTTCCAATCCAACTTGTCCCTTTTCATATCTTTCAATGACCCTATTTAGTTGGACAGTTTTAAAAGAAAGAGAATCACACTTATTACATGTAAAATTCTGTTTTAATTTTTCAAAGTCTTTTTCCATAGTGTTAATTTTCTCTTTAAGAGATGAAATTTGTTTCTTTTGAGTTAACACTGTTTTGCACAGAATTTTACATTCCATAAGTAATTCTTTTATTGCATCTTGAGCATCATTACACTCAATAAGTAATTCATTATTAGCTTCATTATTATGAGAAGAATCTTTATTACTAAATTCTTTTTCTTCGTCGAATTGGTGTGATGTCATCAAAGCAACATTTGCACATTCCTTAGTTTCTGAATTTGAGGATGAACTGACTTCATTGTCCTCCCATGCTATATAGGCCTTTTTGAATTCTTTCTTCTTGAGAGCACTTTTCTTGACAATATTTGGACACTCCGCTTTTATGTGTCCTTGCTTGCCACACCCAAAACAAGTGACGTTTTGATTTGTAATGGAGATATCCTTCTTCCTGAAAGTTTTCCTTTTTTAAAAGTTTTATTGTTTTGAAGGAACTTACCAAATTTTTTACCTAAAAGGTGATGTTCTCATCTTCATCTGAGTTCTCATCATCTATCTGTTCTCTTGACTCCTAATGACTCTTCATCATATGCATAGTTTTCATTGTTTTTAGTCTTGTTTATCTTTTATTCATTAGTTAATTTAAGGAGTTATTTGATATATTTTTTTGATTTTAGTTCTTTGATTTAATGAAATATTCATGTTCTTATTTCCTTGATTAAGTTGATATTTTTCGTAGTTTTGCGTTGTTTCTTTGTTTTAGTGCAGTGTTGAATTTTGGTGAGAAATCAACATGACCTATGTGGAGTTTTGCAGCCATATCTGGAGTTTTAGATGTCCAATTGGAGTCAAACCAAGTGCAAATGAAAGCTAAATCCATAGCTACAACTTTTATGAAGACATCAAAACCAAATTCAAACTCAAAATAGGAGAAAAATTCACTAAACGCCAGATAGAAGATGTTGTACGCTGGAAGCGCTCCCGAAGCGCATTTCGCGCTGATGCCCCTGTCGTTACGCGCCTGAAGCGCGCGACGCGCAGAAGAACATATTAAAACTCGTTTTTCTGACTTTTGAGGTATCTTTTTGACTATTGGGAAGCTTGGAGACTTGTGCCCTAGCAGAGAAACTCAAAGATGGCTTTTCTAACATCATTGGAGCAGTTTTATCAAGAATCATTCTTGTAATTCTTCTTTAATCCCTATCTTTTGTATTTCTTTCATGATTAACTAAACCCTAGTTGTTAGGGATGAGTGTAACAAGATGAAACCCTTATTTTTCTGATTTGATTTCTAGTTATATGAATGTGTTAATTGAATTATTTTTCTCATCTCTGTGCTTAATGCTTTTTATTGCTTGATCAACATTAAAATGTTCTACGATTCGTATTTTGAAACGGAAGTGGACTTTACGACTGCTTGAGATGAGAAATTCATGAATTTTTAGTCTAGGGATAGATGCAAGTCATGAAACCAATTAAATTAGTTGCAAAGGCAATAGTTTAAACAAGAGAATTCCTGTACGGTAAGGCTTAATTCTAATCTTAAATCCACTAAGGAATTAGGGGTTAGTTTGGAATTAAAGGTTCTGTCACTAAGACATTAGGGCAAGAATAATAGAGAGAATTCAGTAATAATTCAATAAAGGAATTCATTAACTAGGATCAAATTAGACACCAAGGTTGGATTCGAAGTGAAACTCATCCCTGACATCTTTCTTATTAGAAAGGATCAATTTTACTACTGTTGTTAATTTTAAATATTATTTCAATCAATTTGGGAACTTTTTGTTCAACTTATTAATTAAATACAACTCGATAGTAAAACGCAATCCTTGAGTTCTACACTCGGTACTACCGTTTTATTATTACTTGCAACAATTCAGTACACTTGCTGAAATGCTATCAAGGTTTTGGCGCCATTGTCGGGGATTGCCATATCACTATTGAATTTAATTTATTTACTTCATTGAAATTTTTTGCTCTGCAATAAAATTTTTGCTTTTATTTCATTTTTAATTTTGAAAAAAAACATTCTGTTTTAAAACTGTTTTATTTTTACTTAATTATTTATTTTTCTTTATTTTAAAACTGTTCATTACTCACAATTTGTCTAACCTTGTATGCGAGGCCAGTCCTTAGCTAAACTTTTCTTTGATCCAGAAATCGAAAAAACCGCGAAAGCAAATCGAAAAGAGGTTCGAGAAATGAGACAAAGGGAAAGACAATTAGGGGTGGGAGAACAGGATTTGCGAAAATGGCCGATCCACCACCATCTGAACGTACCCTCGGCGAGTATGGGAATCGAAATAGAAACCGTGCTTGTTTGGCTATCCATCACACACCGATTACAGTTAACAAGTTTGAAGTGAGCCCCGCTCTATTCCGAGAGTTGAAGGAGATTCATTTTTCTGGTAAACATAACAAAGACGACAATAGACACCTAACAAACTTCTTTGAATTATGTGAAATAGTGAAAGTGGATAGTTGTTTTGAAGAAGGCAAGAGATTGAGATTATTTCCATTGTCATTGAAAGATGATGCTAAGGAGTGGCTTAACTCCTTTCCTGCCTGTAGCATCACCACGTGGGATGACCTTGAAGATAAGTTCTTAGAACAATAATTTCCCCTAGCTGTGTTTGTTAGAAAGAGGCAAGAGATTTCCAGTTACAAACAAAAAGAGGGAGAATCTCTTCGTGACAATTATAGGAGGTTCAAGAGTTCATTAGCAGGATGCCCCAATCATGCTTATGACGACACTGCTCAGATGCAAATATTCTTTAATGGTTTGAGGCCTAGCACTAGAATTATGTTGGATGCTACTGCAAGTGGTTCTTTGAATTACAAGACCGCATCAGAAGAACACAAAATTATTGAGATCATGGCATCAAATGAAAAAATGATGTTGTATGATAGAGGTGGTGGGTCAACAAGTAGTATATTGGAATTGAATGTTATGGATGCTGGTTTGGCTCCAGGCAGGTTGCTCTCAAAACAGATAGAAGATGTTATCGCCACTGAGATAAAGAAGGGGATGTCAGCTCTAAATATATAACCCCAAGTGGCACCTTTCAAATTATTGAAACATACGGGTTGTAACTTTTGTGGGGGAGCACATAAAAATGGAACTTGTGAAGCACTGGATGAAAATGATATAGAAGAACTAGAAGAGGTGAATTTTGTGGGTAATAACGGGAAGCAGAACAATCCCTACTCTAGTACGTACAACCCTAGTTGAAGAAATCATCCAAATTTTTCTTGGAGAGATCAACAGGGTGGATTTCAGGGTCAACAAGGAGCTCAAGCAAATCAAGCTCCACCTCAAAAAGCTGCTTGGGAGAGCGCTATTGAGAAGTTAGTAGCAAGCACAAGTTATTTCATTGAAGAGTCAAGAGCCATCCAGAAAAATCACTCAACATTAATAAAGAATCAGGAGACCCAAGTGGGTCAACTTGCTCAACAAATGGCACAAAGAGCGCCTGGAAATTTTCCTAGTGACACAGTTCCGAATCCGCGAAATAATGTCAATGTCGTGACAACGAGGAGTGACAAGGGAAGTGAACAAGTAACACCTTAAGCCAAACAGAGTGGAAGTACTTCAACTTCAACCCACTCGGAGGAAATGGTCACCCCGACATCAGTTGAGGAGCACATCACTCTTAAAAAGGAGTAAGAACCTGTGGCACAGAAAAAGGAGACACTGCCAAAACCATAAATTCGACTTCCGTTTCCTCAAAGATTAAAAAAGGAAGAAACTGAAAAACAATTCGGTAAGTTTCTTGATGTTTTTAAAAAATTGCAAATTAACATTCCTTTTGCAAAAGCACTAGAGCAGATGCCGACATATGCCAAGTTCATGAAGGAGATTCTTACAAAGAAAAGAAAAATCGGCAGTGAAACAGTGATGCTTACCGAAGAGTGTAGTGCTATCCTATAGAGGAAGCTGCCACCTAAGCTCAAGGATCCTGGGAGCTTCTCTATTCCTTGCGCTATTGGGGATAGAACTTTTGGGAAAGCCCTGTATGATCTTGGGGCTAGTGTGAGTCTTATGCCCCTTTCCATATACAACAGGTTAGGCATTGGAAGAGTCAAAGACACACAACTGATGTTACAGTTTGCGGGTCGTTCAATGAAACACCCATATAGGGTGGTGGAAGAGGTGTTGGTCAAAGTAGATAAGTTCATTTTTCCAGTGGATTTTGTAGTACTAGACATGGAGGAAGACAATGATATCCCCTTGATCTTGGGAAGACCATTCTTAGCAATAGGGAGAACTATGATTGATGTGGCGGATGACACCTTAACCTTTAAGGTAAATGAGGAAACAGTTACATTCAATATTCTAAAAGCCATAGAACATTCGAACGAAAGAGAAGGGTGCAACCGAATTGAGATTTTCAATTCGATGGTCGATCAAGAAGTTGAACATCAAGGACCCATTCTGCCGTTAGAAAGAGTGTTGTGCCTACCCCAAGATGTTGTTAAAGATAGTGAAGATCCAAGAGTGAAGGATGTTTTAGCCATGTTTGAAGCATCACCATCTCACTCCCTTCGCTTCCATAATAGATGGGAGGAGTTGAAAGGGAATGAAGATGAGTATGTACAGAAAAAGAAAGAGATGCCATTGGTTGAGCTCAAGCAATTGCCACCTCACTTGAAATATGTATTCCTTGGTGAGAAGGATGGTGTGTTCTTTCTGTCATAAATGCCACCTTGACAATGGTTGAGGCGTCAAGCTAATGACCATAAAGAGCGCTTCGTGGGAGGTAACCCATAAGTAGAGGTAACTTTTATTTTTGCAATTTTATTTTCATTATTTGAATTTGTTTCTTTTTTATTGTGTGTTAATGTGCACTATGATGAAGAGTTTTTAACAACTTGAAGTTGGTCTTAAGCTTTTTGTTTGGGATTTTGAAAATTAAATTCTATTTCTTGGCTCATGTCATTGCTCAATTCGACGAGTTTCACTAATGCATACATTGTTGATTACTTTGTGGTTGTAGAAGTCTAACTTGCCATCAATTTTCAAAAAAAAAAAATAATTAAACTTTTCAGTGACATGTTTGGCATTATTTTGACAGTTCTTACTCTTATTGTCCTAGCTGTGAGATTTTGGGCCTAAACACTTTAATTCTTTGTTGTGTGATTATCTAGACATGTGTTATCCCTTCAGAACTTGCACTAATTCTAACTTGCATCACTTGTGATTTATGCATACATTGAGGCAATTTTGTTTGGTCGTTTGAGCCTTTCTAACTACCCTATGCAAATTTTATCCTTTGCTAGCCCCTTTGAGCCTTGCCCTTTTATTTCGGTTACTAGCCACATTACAAGCCAAAGACCTGACTTTAATTAAATAATTTTACTTGGAGTTAGGTAGAGAAAAAAAAAATTCTCTTCTTGGTAAAGTTCTAAGTTTGGGGTTGTTCACGGGATAGCAACCTTTTAAGTTTGGGGTGGTGGTTCTCAAAAAAAAAAAATAATAATAAAAAATATCAGTTTGTGTACTTTGATAAATAACATCTTGCTTCTTTTGTCAATGTTTGAGAATCTCCACAATGAAAATGTGAAGAAAAAAAAAGTGGTAGAATAATTTGAAAATGTGTACGTAACTCCAAGCAGTAAAGCCTACTATCCCAAAATATCCTACCCTTACCTAAGCCCCATTACAACCCGAAAGTCCTCCAAAAGTGTATGTGTTTGTTACATTGTGTTTGCTAACTAGAATTTTTTCAACCCTATGGTAGCGTGATGCATGTTCTAGGATTTGAGTGATAAGTTCAAAACCCTTCTAAACACTTGAGAGAAATTTTGGTGAGATTGTGTGAAGAGAGAGTTGAACTTGATGAATGAATGAATGCTAAAGTGTACAAATTGTGTTTTTTTTTTTTTTTTGTAAGCAACCATGGAGCATGATGAATGTTTTGTAGTAGCTAAGACTTTGAGAATTGAGTTTGATTTCATTTGAGAAATTGAGTTTAAGTTTGATTTTAACTGTACCAAATTTGAAATTAATTGTTGCTTGGGGACAAGAATAGATTAAGTTTGGGGTTGTGATGACTCTTCATCATATGCATAGTTTTCATTGTTTTTAGTCTTATTTATCTTTTATTCATTAGTTAATTTAAGGATTTATTTCATATATTTTTTAATTTTAGTTCTTTGATTTAATGAAATATTTATGTTCTTATTTCCTTGATTAAGTAAACATTTTTCGTAATTTTGCGTTGTTTCTTTGTTTTAGTGCAGTGCTGAATTTTGGTGAGAAATCAACATGACCTATGTGGAGTATTTCCGCCATATCTGGAGTTGTAGATTTCCAATTGGAGACCAACTAAGTGCAAATGAAAGCTAAGATCCATAGCTACAATGTTCATGAAGACATGAAAACCAAATTCGAACTCAAAATAGGAGACAAATGCACTAAACGCTAGGCATAAGATGTTGTGCGCGGGAAGCGCGCCCGAAGCGCGCCTGAAGCGCATTTTGTGATGATGCCACTGTCGTTGCGCGCTTGAAGTGCGCGACGCGCAGAAGAACATATTGAGATGAGAAATTCATGAATTTGTAGTCTAGGGATAGATGTAGGTCATGAAACCAATTAAATTAGTTGCAAAGGCAATAATTTAAACAAGAGAATTCTTGTACGATAAGACTTAATTCTAATCTTAAATCCACTAAGGAATTAGGGGTTACTTTGGAATTAAAGGTTCTGTCACTAAGACATTAGGGCAAGAATAATAAAGAGAATTCGATAATAATTCAATAAAGGAATTCAGTAACTAGGATCAAATTAGACACCAAGGTTGGATTCGAAGTGAAACTCATCTCTGACATCTTTCTTATTATAAAGGATCAATTTTATTACTGTTGTTAATTTTAAATATTATTTCAATCAATTTGGGAACTTTTTGTTCAATTGAGTAATTAAATACAACTCGATAGTAAAACGCAATCCTTGAGTTCGACACTCGGTACTACCGTTTTATTATTACTTGCAACGATTCAATACACTTGCTGAAATGCTATCAACTCCGTATTCAAGGCAATGCTCATCGACTTTTTTTTCTCTAGAATTTCATTCTTTTCTAGTCTTCCAAGTTCAATCTGATGTTCTTGGAGTTTTCCAAAAAGTGCAGAAAGAGACATCTTTGACAGGCTTTTCTTTTCTGAAATTGCCGTTACTTTAGGTTGCCACGCCCTTGTTAATGATCTTAGAACTTTTAAGGTTCAATTCATCATAAGTGAAAATCTTGCCAAACGCCGTCAAGTGGTTGGTCACATGAGATAATCTTTTCTGCAAGTCCAGAATAGGTTCTCCGGGCTGCATACGAAATAGTTCATATTCTTGAGAAAAAGTATTAAGTTTAGAATGTTTTACCTCAATTGTTCCTTCATTGGTTACTTCAAGAGTAGCCCAGATTTCTTTGGCAGTTTTGCAATGAGACATGCGGAAGAACTCATCCATTCCAAGTGCCGATTGTAACATGTTTTTGGCCTTTTTGTCAAACATTACTTTCCTTTTGTCATCATCTGTCGATGAGGCTTTTATCTTTATTTGCTCTTCATTGTTGCTGACTGTCTTTGCAACATAGGGGTCATTTTCTACTGCATCCCAAATATCATCTCTTTGTGCCTCAAGGTATGCGTGCATGCGTATCTTCCAGAAGTCATAGTGTTCTCCAACAAAGCAAGGTGGTTTATTGCTACTACCACCATCTCTAAAAACTGGTTGTGCGGAAGCCATGAATAAGGATCGAGGAGCAAATTTCCAGAACCTGCTCTGATACCAATTGTTAGTACAAAGGCGCACCTAAGAGGGGGTGAATTAGGTGTTTAGAAATTTTCTGGTTTTTAGAGACTTGGTGGATTATTTTTCTGACTATGATTAGAGTATAGTAGAATGTAAATGGTAGAAAAATAAAGAACACAAAGAACTTATCCTGGTTCCCCTTTCAAACCAATGGTACATCGAGTCTTCTTGTAACCACAAGAGATTTTCCATTATTGTTAGAGTAAGTACAAGTCTAACTCTAAGACTTCTGTTACAAACTTCTAACAATCTGCCTAAGATAGCACACCACTATCCTAGTTTACAACACTTGAAGAAAGTACACCACTTTCCTCAACTTACACAATAACTTGAATGATTTTATAACTATGATTTTGACTTAAATCAAGAGGGTATAACAGTTGATGTACTTTCTTTGTACAATGATAACAGTCTAATATAATTTCAAGTACAACAGAGAACCTTTATCAATGATATGATAATGTAAAACGTGTACTTGAAAAATGAAAGTTTGACTTTTAATGAATCTTTAAAATTTTAAAAAAGGTTTTTAAGGTTGTGTAAAGTTCTTAAGTTAAATATGAAACTAGGAAGTATTTATACTTCTTAGACATCACTTCAGATCAGTGGCAATTGTTCCCAGAAGATTGATGAACATATGCAATGATCCAGATTGAATCAGAACTAAAGAGTTGCATTACTTCGCAGTTGTATTCGGCTACAGCCTAAGTGTAGTCGAATACACTTCTGTAACGTTCAAATTTATCAAACATTTTGTGCTTGTATTCGAATACAGATCCATGTAGTCGAATACAGATGACTGAAATTTGCCACTAACTTGGTTTTTTATTCGGCTACATCATGTTGTAGTCGAATACAGTTGTGCAGTTTTTGCTACTGACTTCATCTGTATTCGGCTACACATATATGTAGTCGAATACAACCTTGACTTTTGTCAAAAACTTGATTTTCAAACATTGTTCATGCAATTTGACACTTTGAAAATTCTTTTGATGCATATGTTAAAGTAGATGGTTCTCATGTCCATTTGAAATATAACAATATTAGATTGCATCATGTACCTTAAACTATAAGACTTCTAACATATTGACAATAGTTGACTTGATTGTTGACTTCACTTTGAACTTGCAACTTGATCACTTTACTTGGTCTTTGTCTTTATAAAAAACATAAGTATTCTTGTATATTTACAATTATGAAGGAGTGGAACGGAGAACATTTTGTTTTTAAAATTAAATAAATTATAAAATATATTTCAAATAAATAAAAGAAGGATGATAGAAATGTTACATTAACATATATTATTATATATATTGTTCTTTTAATTTTTTTTTTTCAAATTTCAAATATACATTAATATATAGATTGAATCCTCTAAAACTCTTCTCTAAAATATCATCCTTACAAACGACTCCTTATAGATTGAGTATGATAACCGACCAAATTCTATATATAAATTAATACTTTTCTATGTACATTGTATATATGTATGCAATTTATCTAAAATAATTTTCTATTGATTTATTTTTATTTTTTTATATTTCTATTGATTCAAATTGGAGAACAAAATAATTTCAAGGGAAAATAAAACAACAAACAATATATTCACACACAAAAAGTACAATATATAAAACATACATTTTGTCACTATTACAAAAGAAACAACATATTTTGACACAGCTAACATGCAGTGTTGTAGGCAAACTGCACGTCCAAATAGCTTTTATTCTTATTATTCATTATTTAGGAAAACAAAGCCTAAATGACTTTGTCTAGAAATTATTCACACCACTATTACTTGTCTCCTTCCTAATTAGGTTCACTTACATCTTTTATTATGATAATCTTCAAAATCATGACAAATACACTTCAAAGGTTCTACACACTTACATGACTTGCAAGTTGACTCACATTTTGGTTTAACATCAAGACATTTACATCGAGGAAAACGTCCTTTTGAGCATAAACCTATATTATCACAACATGGTATATATCTTGTTGTCGAGTTAACATTGTAAATACCAGAATCAAATTGAAAGCGAGCATCAATAATTGTGGTGAAACCCAAGAAAAAAATTAACAAAGCTACCTAAATCTTCAAATCCATCTCTCTAATTTTCTCTCTCTTTATATGTATGATGATATTTTTTTTGGCTAAATATTGATGATATATATCCCTTTCTTTTCTTAATTGTATGTAGTATATGAAGATTGCATTTTTCCATTTATAGAGAGATTAAATTTGAATGAGGGCGGTTATGACTATTTACAATGTCTTACTTTATTTTTGTTTAATTTGTTTTTTAAAATATACTTAATCTTTAAATCCATCTCTCTAATTTTCTCTCTTTATTATATGTATGTATATATGATTATTATTTTTTTCAGAGAATGATGATTGATGATATATCCCTTTCTTTCCAAAATTGTATGTATACAAAAGATTGCGTTGGCCTATTGTTGGAACATCTAGAATATGTTAGTGTGTGTGAATTTAAAAATTGTTAAAAGTTTTACATTGGAAGGTTTTTATACATTTTTTAGATTTCAACTCTATAAATACTAAAACATCACATTATATAGTTTACACATATGAGAAAACTTTCATCAGTATATAAAAAGTGTCAAAATTTAGTGAAAACCACATCCAAGTTGGATGCAATTTTCATCTTTCTCTCTTCTTCCTCTTCTGCTTAACGCACTTCTAAGTCACTTCTCTCATTTCTTTTTGTCCCTTTGATTTTTTAGAGTAGTCAAAATACCATTGTTCCTTCGATTTAAGAGAGGTCATAACACCAATATCCCTTCGGCTTTAGAGTAATCATAATTTCATTGTCTCTTCGATTTCAGAGTGGTCTTCATACCACATTATCCCTTCGGTTTTAGAGTAGTCGACGTGTCGTAGCTCCTTATGTATACGAGTGGTCTTAGTACCGTACTTCTAGAGTGATCGTAATAGCCATATTTGAGGGTGTAATTCTAGAACCGTATAGTGGAATGCCGATACAATTTGTAACTTGACTATTTTATCCTGGGGACGTCGTAGTTGATAGTCTACTTGCACAATTTTGGACAATGCCGCAAAAACTTAATAAAGCGAGTGACATAGTCTACGATTTTAACCCAATAATATCTTCAGTAGCTGAATTTTAATAAGTTTATTTCTACCATGTATACTGAAAAAATGATTATCTAACTCATCTGCTTCTAACTTCAACAAATTGTTTCAACTTGAGGGATGTCACTTCATACGATGTCAACAAAAGATGTTTTCCTTAACTACGAAAATAGTTGGCAGCATTATGAAAGATGACATTCAAGTGGTTCCAAAGACAATTGAACAAACATAAAAGGATAAGAAAGCTACAGAATTAATCCAGTTGGAAGATAACGATTATCTGTGCAAGAATTATATTCTTAATGGATTTTTTGATTATTTATATGATTATTACAGTGCTTGTAAGTTTGCTAAAAAAGTTTGGGATGCTCTGAAAAAGAAGTATCATACAGAGGAAGTCGGTGATAAGTAAGAAGTAGGATGTGAGTTGCTACATCAAAGTCCGTGCAGGCACAATCCCCTGAAATTCATAAGATAGCTCATGAAATCATCGCTGAATGTACGGCTTTAGATGATCAATTTCATGTAGCTGTAACAATAGACAAATCGCCCTCTACTTGTAAGGATTTCAAAAATTCTCTCGGCCACAAAACAAAAGAATTTTCACTAGAAAGATCAAGTATTAGTTGTTTTAAATAACAAGAAATGAAATCTGGATCATAACGGGACAACTGTGGGAAACCACGTCATATGGCACACAAGTGTAGGAACAGGTCAAGCGTTGATCTATAGGCTAACATGATTGAAGATGAATTTGTTGCTATGATTACTAACATAAAATTGTTGAAGACAAGAACATGTTGTTAGGAGATACTCATACCACTAATGTTGTTGGCATTGAAGATATAAAGTTACAGTTCTCTTCTGGAAATACTTTGCTCCTAAAAGATGTGTTGCATACTCCAGAGATGAGGAAGAATATTGTTTCAAATGTTTTACCTAATAAGCTAGGGTTTACTCAGTGTATAGAGGTTGATTTGTATACCATTAATAAAAATGGTATTTATGTTGGGAAAACGTACGCCACAGATGGCATAGTTAAGTTGAATGTTGAAATTAATAAAATGTCTTCTTCGGTTTACGCGTTGTTTGATTTGAGTATTTGACATGCTAGACTTTGTTATGTTAACAAACGAGTAAAATGATCCTCGAGTAAAGCCTATGACATAAATGATAAAGTGATCCTCGAGTCAAATGATGTTGTCTTTCATGAAAAAAAATTCTTTTTCAAATCGAGAAATAATGGAGGCATTGGAACTAGTCACGTTCTCGTGATCACGAGCGTTGAAAGCAACAAAGAAGGGGAAACAAAACCTCGAAGAAGTAAAAGAGAAAGAGCTTTTAAAGATTATGGTCCCGACTATGCGACCTATGCATTAGAAGAGGAGCCAACAAACCTCCAATAAGTTGTGTCTTCTTTGGATGCATATTTGTGGCAAAAAGCCTTAAACGATGAGATGAATTCTTTGGAGTCTAACAAGACCTGACATTTAGTAGAGTTGCCTCATGGTCACAAATTTATAGAGTTGCCTCTTTGGAGTCTAACAAGACCTGTTGATATATACAATGCTCACCTTGTTGCCAAATGTTTTAGGTTAAGAGAAAATATAGATTTATTTGACACATTTTCACCAATTACAAGAATTTTATCTATTAAGATACTAATTTCACTAGTTGCTATTTAGAGTTTGGTGGTACACCAAATAAATGTAAAAATTGTTTTTTTAAATGGTGATTTACAAGAAGAAATCTATATGAAGATTTTGTAATTCATGAAGAAGAATATAAGGTCTGCAAATTAGATAAGTCTCTGTATGATCTTAAACAAACTCCGAAGCAATGGTATAAAAAGATTAATTTAATTATCTCGAATGAACTTAAAGTGAATGAAAATGATAAATGTATTTACTACAAAATTGGAAATGAGGAGGAAATGATCTCGTGCAAATACATTTATCACAACATATTTTGGATGTTGTTGTCGATTTGACATTGTAACTACCGGAATCAAATTCAAAGCGAGCATCAATAATTGTAGCGAAACCCATCAATAATTCAAGGATTTTGTGTACTTGACGTGTATTTGTTTGTGATTATCTTGTTGTTTCCTTTGGAGTCTTTGATTACTGCTTTTCCACAGATGTTATGGACAAAGACAAATACAAATTGTACATAGAACGGATATTAGGCAAATTGGCAAGCACTTTCCCGATGCTTCATTTATGGTGTTCAACATGAGGGAGGGATAACACTTGAGATATATATCAAACATTTTGTGTGTGTTGAAAATGATGTTGAAAATCATAGAACTAGTTAGTGTGAATTGAAAAAATAAGAAAGTCTCACATAGGAAGAATACTCAATTTTGTGAAGGTGATAATTCACGCAAATCGACCACCACACGTGTCAAAAATATTTATTTTTTAACTTTTTCGCGAGACAATTATTGTGGACCTGGTCAATTGGACCACACTTATCTCTCTCTCTCTCTCTCTCTCTCTTCAGTTACAGAATTCCTCCATGAATAAAGAACTCTTTTTGAAAAATCACATCGAAAACACTCTGAAAATTCACGTCTTTTCTCTGGTTCTCTCCTCCGATATAGTTTTTCTGAGTTGTTTAATCTTGCGGATTTCGTGATTGATAGTCTACTTTACACAATTTGGACAGTGCCGCAACTCAAACCAATAATATATTTCATGATTGAAATTTATTTTGAAAAAGTTTTCATCAACTTTATCATCAAAAACATCGTCGTGATGCATTGCGAACGAGGCGGGTGGCCGGTTTGGCGTTCAAGTTGGTCGCACTCTTGTTTTATAGAAAAATGTATACAGGAGAACATGAAACACTAAACATGATATATAAGCAAGCGCCTCAAATTTTTTTGCAACTGATGTCACTGTTAAATCCATTACTTCTTCAAGTCTCAAATGTTTATAATATTTATAGTATAGATATAATATAATTACTTAAAACCAGACATAACTAGAGGTGTTCGTGGGTTGGATTGGGCCGGTTTTGACATAACTCGATGCCCGACCCGATCGATTATCTCTGGGTTGGGTTAAATTCTAAATCCGTATTTTTTTCATTTAACCCGAACCGATCCGATCAAGAACGGGTTGAGTTGGGTTGGCGGGTTATACATAAAAAATAACTGTTTTTTATTTTACGGGAAAATATATTGAATAAAAATATATATAATACTTAAATGTCTCAAAAACTATAAAATTTCAATCACATCATTCAATTCTTTAAAAAAATCATCAACCTCTCACAAAAAAAAAATCAAACAATCTTCAAATACATAAATAAATTCAACAACAGTAAATCGTAAAATATAAAAATTCATCAATTATAAGCAATGTCAATTTTAAGTACAAACACTTAACTAGTTTCTCAAAGTCTGGAAGGAAACAATTGAGAATCTGCAAAAACAAATATTAATAATAAAAGTGAGGAGAAAAGAGCCTGCATTGCTACTTGGTCCACCACATTACTTTCATCATTACACATAATCCACCAACCATTTTAGTTTACTAAGCTACCATAATTTTTTAATAGTAGTGCTTCATTTATTTATAGTTAGAGTACTTACTATTTTCAAATAAAATACAAAAAAAAGTGTTTAATAGACTTAAATGTAAAAATTTTAAACTAAATTCATCATAAGCTTTTGTATAAGCATTATTTTTGCTCATTAATAGTATTTAACTCAAATGAATAGTATTTAACTAAAGAAATTTGTATTTAACAAATGTAAAAAATTTAAACTAAATTTATTATAAGCATAAGTTTTTCGTTCAAACCTTTATTATGTAAAATTATAACAAAATATACCATTTAAATAAATAGTATTTAACTCAAAAATTAAATTGCTCTTCTGAAAGAGACAATTCAAAAATTAGATACGAATTTTATGAGTAGGCATATACGAGATTATAAGGCCAAAACAAATTAAACGCTAAATTGCGAGAAAAATTAAGTATTTAGGCTAGACGCATAAACACCTTGCATCAGCATTCATATAAAAATCAGTTATTAATAATATCTTATTATAACTAATTCGTATAAAAATCAGTTATGAGCACTTGCGTAACAAAAGAAGAAGGTGGAAGGCGGTGCGACTTCAAAAAGTGTGGAAGAAGGTGGACGCAGAAAGTGGATAAGGGCAGTTGAAAATGTAAAGAAGAAGAGTAATGAAACCCTATTAGACTACTGAGTTGCCAAACAAAATTTAAAAAAAAAAAATATAACTAGTTACCGGGTCGGGTCGACGGGTTCAAATTGTTAAACCCATTACCCGAAACAAATATAAGTGGGTTTCAACGGGTTTGGTTGAGTTGAACCCGAAAGTGACCGAGTACGGGTAAAAATCGGGTTGGGTGATCGGGTTGGCGGGTCGACTCGCACCCATGTACACCCCTAGACTCAACTAACGTGCCAAATGAATTCCAAAGTCCCGTGCCTCGTACCTAAAAAAAAATGAAATTATTTAATGAAGAAAAAAAATCTCCTACAGAATTATATTTATATTACTACTAAGTAAGTTTACTCAAGTTTTCTATTAATATTTTTATGCTGATTTTCTATTAATACTTAATAATTATAATGAAAATATTAATCAACTCTATCTTTTAAAAGTTAAACATGTAAAAATAATAACAAATATTAATAAATTTAATATTAGTATCAACTTTCTTGATTCTCGTAATTTGATTTTATATATAAAGACATACCAAAGTAATATCTCTTACTTAATAGGGTCATCAAACTTGTGTGAGTCGGTTGACTCTTTTAAAATGATTAACAGTAATTTTAAAATTGAGATTCATACAATTTGTAATATATAAATTTTTACGGTACATTGAAAAATTAACATGTTTTGTACTATCAAAATTAAATCACTAATAATTGAATGATATGTCATTTATGTATCAAAACTCTTAATTTAGTAGATATTATAGTAATGTATATGTAACATCCCGCTTTTTCGAGACATTAACTAACGAAATTCTAAACGTAAAGATACAGATTTTTTTTTATATATAAGATTATCTTAAATGCTCATTTACTTTAAAACCAACTAATAACTTTTTCAATTGTATTTTCAAAAATAATGAGTCAGAGTATTCGCAATTACGAAAAGTAAATTTAATACGTTAAACAAAAGAAAATTCTAAAGTCAAAACTCTTGGCGTTTTACTACCCAAAAATAAATCCTAGTTGGTCATAAACTTTGGACTTGTGGAAAACTCGCCCAACAAGTCTAACACCAACACAAAAGTATCTCAGAGCCTCCAACTGCATGCTATTGTACTTCCTCGCATTTCTCCTACTAGGTTGGTTGCGACATTATTCGCTCAAGTAACACTATACACGACTTTCTGTCAAATGTAACAGAGCAAATAAACATGCATATATAATTATTATAGCAAAAATATAAACAAATCATATACTTCATTTAACAGTTAAAAATCACAAACGCACCGAAGATACAATTCAACCAAAATGCACAAATCCTATTTGTTAGACTATATGTCAATGCATGATTTCGTAATATCACTTCCCCCGCAAGGGCTTTGTGGGTCCTTCCAAGCAACACCACTAACTCAAAATCCCTGCAAGGATCTGTGGGCTCCAACCAATTATGGACGCACCACACAACTATGAATGCATAAATGTAGACACTATTGTTAGTAACAATATAGACCACTCAACCAGAGATTCCAAAATCATTCAACCTTGTCCTAAACCAATCTAGTTTAGACACAAAGTAATCACCTTGAATAACCACAACATGTCAAGCACAACCATTATAACAACGTATCATATAACATTCATTTTGAAGATAACACACAAACATAATCAATACACAATATCACAGTACATTTATATCACATATAATTCAAGTAAGAAAGCGAATGGAGTGATGCCCTTACCGTTATGAATGTCGTTATAAGGTTCCTACGCAACGATCTTTGCTCCAAATACATTACACCTTCATAAATTAATTTACTTCTCACTTAGTGTCAAAACTTTTTAGTTTTATTTTTATAGATTGACGTACAAAAACCTATTACTAGTGTGACCGTTATTACAATAATAATGAGATAATAGAGTTCCTAATAATCTATCTCCAACGATATTAAGAACTTTCCTTTCCTCTGTAACAATGCATCAACGACTATCTTAATTTATTTATAACAATTGATCCTACCGTCTAACCTATTCACTACTTTATCTAAACATCATAAGACAATTATGGCACCTATATTTCTGATAGTTGATTAAGAAAATAAAAATCAATAAATGAAAGGTTCTTATCTATCAACAATAAAGATACAATTAGAGAGACATATTCATCGATCAATTTTATTCTATTTTATATTATTTTCCAGAATATCAATAAGTGGTTTTGTTCTACTACCAATAAAAAATAGTTATATAAAGTTAATATGGTCATAATTAAAGAATTCTTACTTGAGGGGATGAATCACTAACTCTTTTAGTTCTTGAATTTCTTCCTTTTTCTCCCCTAAGCCCTTTCTTTCTTTATCGCAGAGGATTTGTAAATGGGAGGCGTCGGTTTTTTTTTTCTTTCTTTCTATCAGTTTAGGTGGGGAACGTGGTGTTTTCAACCTAAGCCCATTAAGACCCTAAATATCCACTCATCAGTTTAATGTACTTTTGTCTTTAACGTTTCCCGATTCATTCTTCTTTCTTTTCTATTATTATTGTTATTATTATAAACATTTGTTTTTTTCATGTCATACACATATATAGTTTTCAAAAATAATAATTGAATAAAAATATAATAATAATAATAATAACAACCAAGTTAAAAATTATAAAAATAAAATAAAAATATATTTTGCACATTACTAATAATAAAAAAAAAATGAGGATCTTACAGTATACGTGGACAAATTAAAAAAAATTATTAATTAAAAAATTTATAATACCGATACACGTTTTATTTTTTATTGTACCGCAAAACTTGTATTGTATTGTAATATTTCTAAAATTTGTATATTCAAAAATTATTTTAAACTTTTTGTTAGAGAAAGTTATTATGAGATTGACATGTATCAAAAGGTTCATTTCCCCAATGTTGTTTCAATTAGACATGTAATTTCTATTAAAAAAAGACAATTAGGTATGTGACAATAATTAAAAATAGACAATTAAGTATCTCACAATAATTAAATGAACAATTTAATCCCTGCAACAAAAAATTCACTAAATTATAATATAATTTAAAAAAACATAGTCAATAATATCCAAATTAAACCATAATGGTATCTAAAATGATCCAAAACATAACATATAAAAAAAAAAGGTACCACGATGTGATCTTATTCTTACCCAACTAATTTCTTCAAATTGTTGACCTAATTTGTGTTTGTCACTTAAATTTGAATAAAAAATTTACATAAAATAGAAAATAACAAAAACAAAAAAACCACAACAAGATAAAGTAAGAACCGAAAATCCTATCAACGATAAACAAAATATCCCAAATCGAAAAAGGTCAAATAAAAAACTCACATAAAATAGCAACAAAAAAACAAAAATTGCATGAACAGTACATGAAATCGCATCTTCAAAAACGTGATCACGAAGAACAATAACGCACCTTTAGAAACGCGAGGGCGAAGGAAAAAAAAAGTGATAACAAAGACGAAAATGGAGCTTATGAAACCAATGACAGAGACGACGGAAGTCACATCTTCAGAATCGCATACCACTATGAAATCAAAATGGTTTATATTTTAGACTTGTGGTTTCTCTAGATTAAATAACACTAAGGTTTATTTTCTTTAAATTGAGCGAAAAACTAAATTGTCTCAATTTATTTTTTTAAAGAGCTAAACTGTGTTTTTCATTTTTTTAAAAATTTAATTGAATTTTTCAAAAAATTTTAGAAATTAATTTACCCCAATTTATTTTTTTTATAGACTAAAAAATATTTTTATTTTTCGTATCTATCAAAATTTTCTGAGACCATGATGAATATTTACTATTATTTTTATTTTTCGAAGTATATACTTATCACTCATCATACGGAAACACCCAATTTAGAAGTTTGTCGGTTTGCAACATACTTAGTATTGTAGATAATATTTGTCGGTTTCCTTGCCGGTCAAGTTTTGTGGATAACTTATCTGAGGTGGCACTATTAAATAAGCCACATGTATTTTAGTGTTTATGTTAAATATTTTTTCAATTATATTTTCATTTCTCGCAAATAAGAAAGTTTAATTAATTAAGATTCTTTGATAATCGAAAATAAAATTTCTAATAATAGTTTATATGATTAAGTTAGATTGAACTGTTAAATACTCAAAATTATAATTTTAAGTCATTATTTATGTAATTAAATTATATTAAACCGTTGGATGATAAAAAATAGAATTTTAATATTTAGTTTATTTACTTCCGATTAAACTATTTGATGATTAAAATTTATAGTGATAAATAGTTTAATTCATTAAGATTGAACCATTTCACATCTAAATTAGAATTTATAAGTAATTGTTAATTAAGATTTTGTTGGTTTCATAATTCAATGGTTCAATCTTAATTAATTAAACTAACAATAACTTAAAAATTCTAATTTTGATAAACCACAGTTCAATCTTAACTAATTAAACTAATAATAACTTAAAAATTCTAATTTTGATAAACCACAGTTCAATCATATCTAATTAAAACATAATAATTTACATTTACAATTTCAATGATCTAACGATTCAATATAAATTCATTAGCATAATTATGATTTAAAAATCCTAATTTTAATTATCTAATAATTTGATATTAACTAAATAGACGATATATATTTTTATTTTGTGTCTTAACGTTGTTTTAAGATTAATTAGTCTATTATATTTATTAAAGAAAGAACTTGCGGGTTTATTTTTTATTGTTCTTGTGTTTAAGTTTCTTTTATGTGACTATCCTCTGGTCAATGATATTTAGAGAATGCATGCAGTGGCAGAACATAGACCCAAATTTAGAGGTATAAACTTTAAACTTCAATTAATAATAATAATAATATTTTTTTCTAAAAAGTAATAATTATAATATGTAAAATAAAAACATCTAAATTATATTACTATATTTTATAGTTTATTTTCAACAAAATATTTGAATTAATAATATATATATATATATATATCAAATGAAAGAAGTTTTATACTAACAGAATGAAAGAGTTAAATTTAGAACATATAATTATACATAGATGATCAAAATTAGAGAAAAGTTATGTAATTTTTTTTAAGTGATCATATGTCACTTAAAAAACTTTTAATCATGATCATTCATATATGATTGTATGGTTAAAATTTAACTGTCTCATTTTTTAATTATAACTCATCTAATTTATAATATATATATATATATATATAT
>JBBPBQ010020321.1:4568871-4583392 GCA_037974755.1 Cicer yamashitae | reverse complement strand
ATATATATATTATATATTAAATTTGCGACCAATATACAAAACAAATAACTTAGCGTTATCTAATAAAAACAAAACGCCTTTTCAGTAAAGTATTAATACCTGAATCTTTTGACACGTGTTCAAACTATATAGTATCATACATTCTCAATCTAAAATATACAGTGTTCACCTTAAAAAGGATAGAAAAAAAAAAGCAAAAACATTACCACAATTAAAATTATCACTTTTTAATGACATAATAACAATTGGCGTATCCCTCACCCACTTTATTTGTGTTTGTGACCATTCATTTTGTAAAATTTATATTTGAAAGGGTAACCTATTGAAAAAGATATATATAAAAAAAGAAGCAAAAATGATATTACCACAATTAAAAATATCACATTTTAAAGACATGATAACAAGTCGCGTATCCTCCATCCACTTTATTTGGGACCATTCAGTTTTGAAATGGATAACCTATTCATATTTTTCTCCCTTAAAATATTACTACATTTAATAATTCATTAGTTTATTTCACAAAAGTATATAAATAAAAGCGAAAATATTACACTATTTTAAAATACTTTTTATTAGTTTATTTCACAAAAGTATATAAATAAAAGCGAAAATATTACACTATTTTAAAATACTTTTTTTTAAATGCGTCAATTATTTTAGAATAATAGAGTAACTTATGTCCTAAACACTAATCATTGCATGGGCTAAATGTATATATTCTTCCTCAATTAATGGTAAACGAAATTTGCCGCCTTGCATGTTCTAATTAATGGTAACTTATGTCCTAAACACTAATCATTGCATGTTCTAATTTTCAAGAGAATTTTAATTGTTATTTTTTCTATACTACTTACAATAATAATTAAGCAGTGATAGTAATGAATAATTAAGTTAAATAGTATGATAAAACAACTTATATCTTTTATTAATTATTTCATTTCTTAATATATAAACGACATTAATTATGAGATAAAAGAAGTAATTAAATAGAATAAATGTAATTGCATTGACCATTGATTGGGCAAAAGACGAATTTTATTGGACACTGATAAAGCCTCCAAGCTACCCACCATGCGAGTGGACTTTTCAACGAGTAAAACAATAATCGCCTTCGCCTGTGCACTAGAAACGGGTCACACCTTACCCAAATGTTACCCGACCGATTCGCCTTCGTTTCTGAATGCATGGCTACGATTTTAATGGCGTTTTGATTGTTGTTTAACGATTTAGAGAAGCCCTATGTTAATTTTGAGAATAATCAAATGAATATAAGGAAACATCATTTCAAAATTGAGTACTATTGTAGAAGAACCTGCGATGGAGATCTGATTTTACCTCGCGATATGCAGTATGCAAAACGAAGACACTACGCCAAAAATAGCATTTTACAGCGCTTTTTTTTAAGCCTTTTACAGTGCTGTAGTATCTAGTGCTGTTAAAAGATACAACAGCGCTATTTAAAATCAAAAATCGTTGTAATATATAGCGCTTAATACTTCTCTTAGAGTAGTTTTACAGCGTTTTTCTATGAAAAGCGCTATAATAGGTGCATATATAGCGCGCTTGTTATACTAGTTTTACTGCGCTTTTTTCAAAAAAGCGCTGTAAATCTATTCTAAAATACGCTGCTTGTTGTACTAGTTTTACAGTGTTTTTTCACAAAAGCATTGTAATAGGTGCATTCTTATACTAGTTTTCTATTCTAAAAAGCGCTGCTTGTTGTACTAGTTTTACAGCGCTTTTTCAAAAAAGCGCTGTAATAGGTGCATTGTTATACTAGTTTTACAGCGCTTTTTTCAAAAAAGCGTTGCAATAGGTGTATTTTTATACTAGATTTAATAAAAAGCGTTGTAACCGGATTGACATTTTTTAAAGGAATTTTTAAAATAAAGCTGGTTTGTATAAACAGGTCTTTTATGGCATTTTTTTAAGAAAGCGCTGTCTTTTAATTTTTTTTTCTAAAATCATATTCATCAAGCACATATTGACACTATTACTATATTTTTCATAGCAACTGCAATTTCATTTAAACAGCAACAACAACAATTATTTCATAACACCCAATTACATATATTTCATAGCAACAACAATTTCATTTAAACATGTACAACAATTTCATATTCACATTAAGTACTATATTTTTTATATATTCACAACAATTATATATATATATATATATATATATATATTCACAATATCAATTACATATGCACAGCAACAATCAGTTGACAACACCCAATGTACAATATATAATAGTTTCTTTTCTCAACCTCACACACACTTTGAATTAACTATGAATTATATGTCAACTTTACAATTATGCCAATTTCCCAGCAATAATGCTAATTTCACAACCTGCAGCATGCCAATTTCCCAGCAAATTAAATACCTTTCAGTTCGATCACATACTGACATCAGTCTTCCTTTATTTCAGTTAGATTGTAACACTCCAATTTTTATAATAAACTATTTTGTTAATAAAATAGGACTTTAAATAATTAATTTAGTGTTAAAATTATCTTAGAATATATGTTGATTAATTTTATGATTATTTTTCTTTATATGTGTGCTAATCTTGTACATATTTGACCAAATAAGTTATATGAATAATAAATGTTATATTTTATTATTTTATATATTTTTCTAAAAATAATAGTATATTAGTGTAAATATTTTAAAGAATAAGATTTAAGCGATTTTATCTGTATATGTGAGTTGATAATTAATGTTATATTTTCTTTTGTGTTTGACTAATATTAAATGTACACTTAATTATATTTAATTATGTCTGAATACATCTTATTTTAATTATTTATTTTTTAAATAATTATCTTGATATAGTAGTACTATGGTGTTTAATTTCCTTTATTATATACTAGTTATGACATTGTGATTTTATATATATTTATTATAATTTAGTAATTAATATAAAGTGTTGATGTTATATTTATTTATTTTATAATTTAGTAATTAATTTATTTATTTTATAAAATATTAGTTTTGAAATTATTAGTAATATTTTAGTGTTGAATTGTTTTTTAAAAAAAGAAAAGTGTTAAAAAAATAGTTTTAGTAATTGTTTGTTTTAATTAAAAATAAACAAAATAAAGAAGTAAAAGGTGTTTTATGAGTTGTGCGGAAGCCATGAATAAGGATCGAGGAGCAAATTTCCAGAACCTGCTCTGATACCAATTGTTAGTACAAAGGCGCACCTAAGAGGGGGTAAATTAGGTGTTTAGAAATTTTCTGGTTTTTAGAGACTTGGTGAATTATTTTTCTGATTATGATTAGAGTATAGTAAAATGTAAATGGAAAAAAAATAAAGAACACAAAAAATTTATCCTGGTTCCCCTTTCAAACCAATGGTACATCGAGTCTTCTTGTACACCACAAGAGATTTTCCATTATTGTTAAAATAAGTACAAGTCTAACTCTAAGACTTCTGTTACAAACTTCTAACAATCTGCCTAAGATAGCACACCACTATCCTAGTTTACAACACTTGAAGAAAGTACACCACTTTCCTCAACTTGCACAATAACTTGAATGATTTTATAACAATGATTTTGACTTAAATCAAGAGGGCATAACAGTTGATGTACTTTCTTTGTACAATGATAACAGTCTAATATAATTTCAAGTACAACAAAGAACATTTCTCAATGATATGACAATGTAAAACATGTACTTGAAATATGAAAGTTTGACTTTTAATGAATCTTTAAAATTTTCACAAAGGTTTTTAAGGTTGTGTAAAGTTCTTAAGTTAAATATGAAACTAGGAAGTATTTATACTTCTTAGACATCACTTCATATCAGTGGCAATCATTCCTAGATGATTGATGAACATATGCAATGATCCAGATTGAATCAGAACTAAAGAGTTGCATTGTTTCGCAGTTGTATTCGGCTACAATCTAAGTGTAGTCCAATACACTTCTGTGACGTTCAAATTTTTCAAACAATTTAGGCTTGTATTCGAATACAGATCCATGTAGTCGAATACAGATGACTGAAATTTGCCATTGACTTGGTTTTGTATTCGGCTACATCATGCTGTAGTCGAATACAGATGTGTAGTTTTTGCTACTGACTTCATCTGTATTCGGCTACACATATATGTAGTCGAATACAACCTTGACTTTTGTCAAAAACTTGATTTCCAAACATTGTTCATGCAATTTGTGTTGGATCTTTTGTTGGGGGTATGCTGCAAATCTTGAACAAGAAGATGATGAACTTGATGATGATGAAGGTTGCACAAGTAAATTCCAAAGCGTGTGTATCACACTAAGCTTTAGGTTCGATTCGCCCCCACCAATCTATATATATTGGATGCAGATGGGTTAACCGGCGAATCCCCTTCAGGATACTTTGGAATCCTTGAAGTGAATTGCACATTCACATCAAGCGTATCTTTCAATAGTATGTTACAAAATAATGTTTCCTATTCTTCACTCATGCATTAGAGAAGAATAAGATGACTTAGAATATAAGAATGAGTGAGAAAAGTGGATGACAGTCTCTTCAAATTCGTGTTTTCATTATGTCCAAAGTGACACTATTTATAGAAAAGATATATACATATATCGTTCCATTATTGATTGAAGTGTTGCACTTGTCTGGTGGCTGATTAGTGCCTTTGTTCGCGCATGACCTGGGTTCGAAACCACCCAACGCGCCTTTTCATTTTAACGCCTTTTCATTTTAAATCAACCATTGCACCTTTTCAAGGCCGAATTTATTCAAAAAGAAAGTCAGGCGCGGATCAAACTCGAGTCCTTGTTGAGATACACAAAGAACACAACCACCAAACCAAGAACAATATCATGTCAATTATCACCAATTATAGATACATATATTATCCAATATTTTGGAAATATCTCACAATCCCCCACCATTTTCAAAATATACTTAGTCCCATAATTTTGGAAATATCATGGTTTCAGATAATGGTATCTTACGATTTGAACCACTACTTAGTAAGTGATGGGTTTCACTTATCCCGACCAGTGTGCACAACTTACACATGAAATCTCGGTACTATCGAAAGAATTATAAATATGACACATTTGATAAGGCCTTGTGTCATGTCCTTTTGATGAGAATTTAAGAGTCAAGCCCTTTAACTCTTTGAAGCGGCCTCACTTCATCCTCACATATGTAGACTATATCATAAATACACCCATAATATGTATTTCAGCAAATTTATGCTATATGTCTATTAAGAGTAAAACTCAACCTTCTAACTTTATACTTTATGGTCCAAGTACTTTCAACCTTTGGGATGTATCTATATTAAAGTACTTGCAATCATTCTAATAGTGTACTTTTATCATTGAACTCAAGACTTGATGTTACTCAAGTGTGAGTCGATTTTCCACCATTGATGATTAATTAGATATGGGCTTGAGTCTCATCCCCAATGATGTCTCCAACACCATGTCCCTTGTCAGACCTTTCGTCAAAGGATCTGCAAGATTCTTTTCAGTTCTTACAAACACTATGGATATTACTCCATTTAAAATTAAATCCTTTACATAGCTATGTCTTAGACCAATATGTCTAGATTTTCATTATATACTTGGTTATATGCTTTGGATAGTGTGGATTGACTATCACAGTGTATGGATACCGGTGTCATTGGCTTTGGCCAAATTGGTATCTCATACAACAAATTTCTTAGCCATTATGCCTCTTTACTACCTGCAGCTAGGGCAATGAACTCTGCAGCCATGGTGGAGTTGGCAATGCAAGTTTGTTTCTATGATCCCCAAGAAACTGCACCACCACCAAGGTTGAAGATCCATCCACTTGTGGAAGCATGATCCTCAACATAAGTTACCCAACTGGCATCTGTATATCCTTCCAAAACTGAAGGATATCCACTATCGATTAAACTATAGTTAATTGTTCCTTTTAAATATTTTAATACTCTATTAACAGTCTGTCAATGTTCTTTACTTGGATTGCTAGTATGCCGACTTAATCTACCTACAACATATGCTATATCAGGTCTAATACAGGTCATGACATACATCAAACATCCAATTACCTTTTATATTCTTGATAGTGTTGAACAACTATCACCAAACCATGACACTTTTTCTATTTAATCTCTTCACATTGTATCACATACAATTAATAAACATTTCAATTATCACATACACAAACTTTTATGTCATTCTACCTTTTGTTATATTTAATAAGCATCTCAATTTAAAATTCTAATTCTCTTTTCAATATATCCA
Source organism: Cicer yamashitae (assembly GCA_037974755.1). Lineage (NCBI taxonomy): Eukaryota > Viridiplantae > Streptophyta > Magnoliopsida > Fabales > Fabaceae > Cicer > Cicer yamashitae. The sequence continues at coordinate 4,577,141 of JBBPBQ010020321.1, read as the reverse complement.
AGTTCAAGATATAATAATATATTGAATGCATTTAATATATATTGCTACAAGCTAACAAAACATGATCATAAAAATTTCTCATAATCAAATATTATAAGGTGGTCCCAAACATGTAAGTCATCTACTCCTTAGCAAATAAGAATTTATTTCATTTCTATTAAAGAAACCATATCTTCATAGTTATATTATAACTAATACATGCATCATAAATTCTATTTGTTAATTCAAGTTTCATATTTAAATATGTTCTATGGTAAATCCAAATAAGTATCACAATAGAAAATAAACAATGAATAAAATCATTAAGATTTTCTATTACTTTCTTCCAACAACATTTGTCAACTTACAATAATTCAAAATAGATCCAAATCATTTTCAATATCAAAATAAGCAAGAACTTGACAGATACTTTCATACTATCATGCACCTCTAATATGAGTTAATCAATTCTAGACTTAATAACTTCTCATATGAAACATTACTATATTGAGACATACACTTGATATTTATGACAATTTATTTTCACTACTTTAAATAAATTAATGTGTTAAATATGCATCTTAAATCATACATATTCATACTTGTCAAGATTTAAGAGACCAAAATTATAAATAAATTTTCTTCCACTGGTCAATCATAAATTCTTGTTCTTAGTCTAAAAACATCAACCATAGATGAATAAAAATTTCATCAAAACATATTATCTCTAATTCCATATTATTAATTTTTCATATCCTATCTCCATATTATTATATATGCATCCAAAAAAGAAAATTTATTATATATGCATTTCAAACATGAATGTAATATATAAATGTATTAACACTAAATAACTTTCAGTGCCCAACCATGAATAATCATATGTGATTATTTCCAAGACTTTAATTAATTTTTAAAAACCAAACAAGCAAAATTCATGCATAAACCATATTAAGTTCATACTTGAATATATATTCTAAATCATGCATATCAATCTAACCACATGTTAAATTTAACATAAACAAATATGCTTTGGAGAACCACATATGAATTTAGAACTTCAAACATATCATATATATTCATATAAATTAAATGTGTACCTTTCACCATGGTCAAGAAAGTCCATCTCCTTTAAAAGTTGCAGTCATAAATAAATTTGATAATCGAACCTAAAGATTGTTGGATCTTTTGTTGGGGGTATGCTGCAAATCTTGAACAAGAAGATGATGAACTTGATGATGATGAAGGTTGCACAAGTAAATTCTAAAGCGTGTGTATCACACTTTAGGTTCGATTCGCCTCCACCAATCTATATATATTTGATGCAAATGGGTTAATCGGCGAATCCCCTTCAGGATACTTTGGAATCCTTGAAGTGAATTCCACATTCACATCAAGCGTATCTTTCAATAGTATGTTTCAAAATAATGTTTCCTATTCTTCACTCATGCATTAGAGAAGAATAAGATGACTTAGAATATAAGAATGGGTAAAAAAAGTGGATGACAATCTCTTCAAATTCGTGTTTTCATTTTGTCCAAAGTGACACTATTTATAGAAAAATAATGTCACTTGAGAAAGAGGTACAATTCTTGGTTCTGCCACACAAAGAACACCAAACCAAAAACAATATCATGTCACTTATCACCAATTATAGATACATATATTATCCAATATTTTGGAAATATCTCACATTTGACACTTTGAAAATTCTTTTGATGCATATGTTAAAGTATAAGGTTCTCATGTCCATTTGAAATATAACAATATTAGATTGCATCATGTACCTTAAACTATAAGATTTCTAGCATATTGACAATAGTTGACTTGATTGTTGACTTCACTTTGAACTTGCAACTTGATCACTTTACTTGGTCTTTGTCTTTATCAAAAACATAAGTATTCTTGCATATTTACAATTATGAAGGAGTGGAACGGAGAAAACTTTTTTTTTTTATTTTTAAATTAAATAAATTATAAAATATATTTCAAATAAATAAAAAAAGGGTGATAGAAATGTTACATTAACATATATTATTATATATATTGTTCTTTTATTTTATTTTTCAAATTTTAAATATATATTAATATATAGACTGAATCCTCTAAAACTCTTCTCTAAAATATCATCCTTACAAACGACTCCTTATAAATTGAGTATGATAACCGACCAAATCCTATAAATAAATTAATACTTTTCTATGTACATTGTGTATATGTATACAATTTATCTAAAATAATTTTCTATTGATTTATTTTTATTTTTTTTTATATTTTTATTGATTCATATTGGAGAACAAAATAATTTCAAGAAAAATTAAAAAACAAACAATATATTCACATAAAAAAAGTACAATATATAAAACATACATTTTGTCACCATTACAAAAGAAACAAAATATTTTGACACAGTTAACATGCAGTGTTGCAGGCAAACAAACTGCACGTCCAAATAGCTTTTATTCTTATTATTCATTATTTAGGAAACCAAAGCCTAAATGACTTTGTCTAGAAATTATTCAAACCACTGTTACTTGTCTCCTTCCTAATTAGGTTGAATTACATCTTTTATCATGAACAGTAAAATCAAGACAAATACACCTAAAAGGTTCATCACACTTACATGACTCGCAAGTTGACTCACATTTTGGTTTAACATCAAGACAATAACAATAAAGAAGACCTAATTGTCCTGTTGAGCATGAACCTATATTATAACAACATGGTATATGTGTTGTTGTCGAGTTAACATTGTAATCATCAGAATCAAATTGAAAGCGAGCATCAATAATGGTGGTGAAACCCAAGAAAAAAATTAACAAAGCTACCTTAATCTTTAAATCCATCTCTCTAATTTTCTCTCTCGTTATATGTATGATGATATTTTTTTTGCTGAATATTGATGATATATATCCCTTTCTTTTCTTAATTGTATGTAGTATATGAAGATTGCATTTTCCCATTTATAAAGAGATTAAATTCGAATAAAGGCGGTTATGACTATTTACAATGTCTTACTATATTTTTGTTTAATTTGTTTTTTAAAATATACTTAATCTTCAAATCCATCTCTCTAATTTTCTCTCTTTATTATATGTATGTATATATGATTATTTTTTTTTCGGAGAATGATGATTGATGATATATCCCTTTCTTTACAAAATTGTATGTATACAAAAGATTGCATTGGCCTATTGTTGGAACATCTAGAATATGTTAGTGTGTGTGAATTTAAAAATTGTTAAAAGTTTTACATTGAAAGGTTTTTACATATTTTTTAGATTTCAACTCTATAAATATTAAAATATCACATTATATAGTTTACACATATGAGAAAACTTTCATCAGTATATAAAAATTGTCAAAATTTAGTGAAAACCACATCGAAGTTGGATGCAATTTTCATCTTTCTCTCTTCTTCCTCTTCTGCTTAACGCACTTCTAAGTCACTTCTCCCATTTCTTTTTGTCCCTTTGATTTTTTAGAGTAGTCATAATACCATTGTAATTTGACTATTTTATCCTGGGGACGTCGTAGTTGATAGTCTGCTTGCACAATTTTGGATAATGCCGTGAAAATTTAATAAAGGGAGTGACATAGTCTACGATTTTAACCCAATAATATCTTCAGTAGCTGAATTTTAATAAGTTTATTTTTACCATGTATACCGAAAAAATAATTATCTAACTCATCTGCTTCTAACTTCAACAAATTGTTTCAACTTGAGGGATGTCACTTCATACGATGTCAACAAAAGATGTTTTCCTTAACTAAGAAAATAGTTGGCAGCGTTCTGAAAGATGACATTCCAGTGGTTCCAAAGACAACTGAACAAACATAAAAGGATAAGAAAGCTACAAAATTGACCCGGTGAGAATATGGAAAAATAAATGTTATCACTTTTATTGACGATTACTCTAACTATACTTTTGTATATCTTATGAAAAATGAAAGCGAAGTGTTTTATATGTTTAAGATTTTTGTAACAAAAATTGAAAATCAATTCAGTAGTAATATTAAGAGGTTTCGTAGTGATAGAGGAACATAGTATGATTGTCACATGTTAATAAGGGGGGGATTTTATTGAATTTTTGTGATATTTTTAATAAGGCCTATGACATGAATGATAAAGTGATCATCGAGTCAAATGATGTTGTCTTTCATGAAAATAAATTATTTTTCAAATCGAGAAATAATGGAGGCATTGGAACTAGTCACGTTCCCGTGATCACGAGCGTTGAAAGCAACAAAGAAGGGGAAACAAAACCTCGAAGAAGTAAAAGAGAAAGAGCTTCTAAAGATTATGGTCCCGACTATGCGACCTATGCATTAGAAGAGGAGCCAACAAACCTCCAATAAGTTGTGTCGTCTTTGGATGCATATTTGTGGCAAAAAGCCTTAAACGATGAGATGAATTCTTTAGAGTCTAACAAGACCTGACATTTAGTAGAGTTGCCTCTTGGTCGCAAATTTATAGGTTGTAAATGAATTTTTTTAAAAGAAACTAAAATCCGATGGAATTGTTGATATATAAAATGCTCGCTTTGTAGCCAAATGTTTTAGGTTAAGAGAAAATATAGATTTATTTGACACATTTTCACCAATTACAAGAATTACGTCTATTAAGATACTAATTTCACTAGTTGCTATTTATAATTTGGTGGTACACCAAATAAATGTCGAAATTGTTTTTGTAAATGGTGATTTACAAGAAGAAATATATATGAAGCAATATGAAGATTTTGTAATTCATGGAGAAGAATACAAGGTCTGCAAATTAGATAAGTCTCTGTATGATCTTAAACAAACTCCTAAGCAATGGTATTAAAAAATTAATTTAATTATCTCGAATGAACTTAAAGTGAATGAAAATGATAAATGTATTTACTAAAAAATTGGAAATGAGGAGGAAATGAGCTCGTGCAAATACATTTATCACAACATATTTTGGATGTTGTTGTCGATTTGACATTGCAACTACCGGAATCAAATTCAAAGCGAGCATCAATAATTGTGGCGAAACCCATAAAAAAAGTAACAAAGCTACCTTACTTTTTTATTTGTTTGGCATGCGTATTACTTGATACATTTCATTATTTCAAGGATTTTGTGTACTTGATGTGTATTTGTTTGTGATTATCTTGTTGTTTTCTTTGGAGTCTTTGATTACTGCTTTTCCACAGATGTTATGGACAAAGACAAATACAAATTGTACATAGAACGAATATTAGGCAAATTGGCAAGCACTTTCCCGATGCTTCATTTATGGTGTTCAACATGAGGGAGGGAGAACACCAGAGACATATATCAAACATTTTGTGTGTGTTGAAAATGATGTTGAAAATCATAGAACTAGTTAGTGTGAATTGAAAAAATAAGAAAGTCTCACATAGGAAGAATACTCAATTTTGTGAAGGTGATAATTCACGCAAATCGACCACCATACGTGTCAAAAATATTTATTTTTTAACTTTTTCGTGAGACAATTTATGTGGACCTAGTCAATTGGACCACACTTATCTCTCTCTCTCTCTTCAGTTACAGAATTCCTCTATGAATAAAGAACTCTTTTTGAAAAATCACATCGAAAACACTCTTAAAATTCACGTCTTTTCTCTGTTTCTCTCCTCCGATACAGTTTTCTAAGTTTTTTTATCTTGCGGATTTCGTGATTGATAGTCTACTTTACACAATTTGGATAGTGCCGCAACTCAAACCAATAATATATTTAATGATTGAAATTTATTTTGAAATAGTTTTCATCAACTTTATCATCAAAAACACCGTCTTGATGCATTGCGAACGAGGCGGGTGGCCGGTTTGGCGTTCAAGTTGGCCGCACTCTTGATTTATAGAAAAATGTATACAGGAGAACATGTAACACTAAACATGATATGTAAGCAAGCGCCTTGAAATTTTTTGCAATTGATGTCACTGTTGAATCCATTACTTCTTCGAGTCTCAAATGTTTATAATATTTATAGTATAGATATAATATAATTACTTACAACCGGACACAATTAACGTGCCAAAGGAATTACAATGGTCCGTGCCTCATACCTAAAAAAAATGAAATTATTTAATGAAGAAAAAAGATCTCCTACAAAAATATATTTATATTACTACTAAGTAAGTTTACTCAAGTTTTCTATTAATATTTTTATGCTGATTTTCTATAAATTCTTAATAATTATAATAATTTTAAAATTGAGATTCATACAATTTGTAATATATAAATTTTTACGGTACATTGAAAAATTAACATGTTTTGTACTATCAAAATTAAATCACTAATAATTGAATGAAATGTCATTTATGTATCAAAACTCTTAATTTAGTAGATACTATAGTAATGTATACGTGGACAAATTAAAAAAAGTTATTAATTAAAAAATTTATAATACCGATGCACGTTTTATTTTTTATTGTACCGCATAATTGTATTGTAATATTTCTAAAATTTATAATACCGATGCACTTTTTATTTTTTATTGGACAAATTGTATTGTAATATTTCTAAAATTTGTATATTTAAAAATTATTTTAAACTTTTTGTTAGAGAAAGTTATTATGAGATTGACATGTATCAAAAGGTTCATTTTACCAAGGTTGTTTCAATTAGACATGTAATTTCTATTAAAAAGACAATTAGGTATTTGACAATAATTAAATAGACAATTAAGTTTCTCATAATAATTAAATGAACAATTTAATCCTGCAACAAAAAATTCACCAAATTATAATATAATTTAAAAAACAACGTCGATAATATTCAAATTAAACCATAATGCTATCTAAAATGATCCAAAACATAACATATAAAAATTAAAAAAAAAGGTATCACCATGTGATCTTATTCTTACCCAACTAATTTCTTTTAATTGTTGACCTAATTTGTGTTTGTCACTTAAATTTGAATAAAAAATTCACATAAAATAGAAAATAACAAGAACAAAAAAAGCACAACATGATAAAGTAAGAACCGAAAATCCCGTAAACGATAAACAAAATATCCCAAATTGAAAAAGGTCAAATAAAAAATTCACATAAAATAGCAACAACAAAACAAAAATTGCATGAACAGTACATGAAATCGCATCTTCAAAAACGTGATCATGAAGAACAATAACGCACCTTTAGAAACGCGAGGGTGAAGAAAAAAAAGTGATAACAAAGACGAAAATGCAACTTCTGAAACCAATGACAGAGACGACGGAAATCACATCTTCAGAATCGCTTACCACTATGAAATAAAAATAGTTTATATTTTAGACTTGTGGTTTCTCTAGATTAAATAATACTAGGGTTTATTTTCTTTAAATTGAACAAAGAACTAAATTGTCTCAATTTATTTTTCTAAAGGGCTAAAATGTATTTTTGATTTTTTTAAAAACTTAGTTGAATTTTTCAAAAATTTCAGAAATTAATTTAGTCTAATTTATTTTTCTTATGGACTAAAATTTATTTTTATTTATCGGATCTATCAAAATTTTCTGAGACCAAGATGAATATTCACTATTATTTTTATTTTTCGAAGTATACACTTATCACTCATCATATGGAAACACCCAATTTAGGAGTTTGTCGGTTTGCAATATACTTAGTATTTTGGATAATATTTGTCGGTTTCCTTGCCGGTCAAGTTTTGTGGATAACTTATCTGAGGTGGCACTATTAAATAAGCCACATGTTATTTAATGTTTATGTTAAATATTTTTTTTAATTATATTTTCATTTCTCACAAATAAAAAAGTTTAATTAATTAAGATTCTTTGATAATCGAAAATAAAATTTCTAATAATAGTTTATATGATTAACTTAGATTGAACTGTTAAATAATCAAAATTATAATTTTAAGTCATTGTTTGTTAATTAAATTATATTAAACCGTTGGATGATAAGAATATGAATTTTAAAATTATATTTAGTTTATTTACTTAAGATTAAACTATTTGATGATTAAAATTTATAATGATAAATAGTTTAATTAATTAAGATTGAACCATTTGACATCTAAATTAGAATTTATAAGTAATTGTTAATTAAGATTTGGTTGGTTCCATCATTCAATGGTTCAATCTTAACTAATTAAACTAACAATAACTTAAAAATTCAAATTTTGATAAACCAACAGTTCAATCATATCTAATTAAAACATAATAATTTAGATTTACCATTTCAATATTCTAACGATTCTATATAAATTCATTAGAATAATTATGACTTAAAAATCCCAATTTTGATTATCTAATAATATGTAAAATAAAATAAATCTAAATTATATTACTATA
>JBBPBQ010020321.1:4517226-4563371 GCA_037974755.1 Cicer yamashitae | reverse complement strand
GGGGGATTTTATTGAATTTTTGTGATGTTGTTAATAAGGCCTATGACATGAATGATAAAGTGATCATCGAGTCAAATGATGTTGTCTTTCATGAAAATAAATTCTTTTTCAAATCGAGAAATAATGGAGGCATTGGAACTAGTCACATTCCCGTGATCACGAGCGTTGAAAGCAACAAAGAAGGGGAAACAAAACCTCGAAGAAGTAAAAGAGAAAGAGCTTCTAAAGATTATGGTCTCGACTATGCGACCTATGCATTAAAAGAGGAGCCAACAAACCTCCAATAAGTTGTGTCGTCTTTGGATGCATATTTGTGGCAAAAAGCCTTAAACGTTGAGATGAATTCTTTAGAGTCTAACAAGACCTGACATTTAGTAGAGTTGCCTCTTGGTCGCAAATTTATAGGTTGTAAATGAAGTTTTTAAAAGAAACTAAAATCCGATGGAATTGTTGATATATAAAATGCTCGCCTTGTAGCCAAATGTTTTAGGTTAAGAGAAAATATAGATTTATTTGACACATTTTCACCAATTACAAGAATTACATCTATTAAGATACTAATTTCACTAGTTGCTATTTATAATTTGGTGGTACACCAAATAAATGTCAAAATTGTTTATTTAAATGGTGATTTACAAGAAGAAATATATATGAAGCAATATGAAGATTTTGTAATTCATGGAGAAGAATACAAGGTCTGCAAATTAGATAAGTCTCTGTATGATCTTAAAGAAACTCCTAAGCAATGGTATAAAAAAATTAATTTAATTATTTCGAATGAACTTAAAGTGAATGAAAATGATAAATGTATTTACTACAAAATTGGAAATGAGGAGGAAATGATCTCGTGCAAATACATTTATCACAACATATTTTGGATGTTGTTGTCGATTTGACATTGTAACTACCGGAATCAAATTCAAAGCGAGGATCAATAATTGTGGCGAAACCCATGAAAAAAGTAACAAAGCTACCTTACTTTTTATTTGTTTGGCATGCGTATTACTGGATACATTTCATTATTTCAAGGTTTGGCGTTCAAATTGGCCGCACTCTTGATTTATAGAAAAATGTATACAGGAGAACATGTAACCCTAAACATGATATATAAGCAAGCGCCTTGAAATTTTTTGCAATTGATGTCACTGTTAAATCCATTACTTCTTCGAGTCTCAAATGTTTATAATATTTATAGTATAGATATAATATAATTACTTACAACCGGACACAATTAACGTGCCAAATGAATTACAATGGTCCGTGCCTCATACCTAAAAAAATGAAATTATTTAATGAAGAAAAAAGATCTCCTACAAAAATATATTTATATTACTACTAAGTAAGTTTACTCAAGTTTTCTATTAATATTTTTATGCTGATTTTCTATAAATTCTTAATAATTATAATGAAAATATTAACCAACTCTATCTTTTAAAAGTTAAACATGTAAAAATAATAACAAATATTAATAAATTTAATATTAGTATCAACTTTCTTAATTCTCGTAATTTGATTTTATATATAAAGACAGACCAAAGTAATATCTCTTACTTAATAGGGTCATCAAACTTGTGTGAGTCGGTTGACTCTGTTGAAATGATTAACAGTAATTTTAAAATTGAGATTCATACAATTTGTAATATATAAATTTTTACGGTACATTGAAAAATTAACATGTTTTGTACTATCTAAATTAAATCATTAATAATTGAATAAAATCTCATTTATGTATCAAAACTCTTAATTTAGTAGATACTATAGTAATGTATACGTGGACAAATTAAAAAAAATTATTAATTAAAAAATTTATAATACCGATGCACGTTTTATTTTTTATTGTACCGCGAAATTGTATTGTATTGTAATATTTCTAAAATTTGTATATTTAAAAATTATTTTAAACTTTTTGTTAGAGAAAGTTATTATGAGATTGACATGTATCAAAAGGTTCATTTTCCCAAGGTTGTTTCAATTAGACATGTAATTTCTATTAAAAAAGACAATTAGGTATTTTGACAATAATTAAAAATAGACAATTAAGTTTCTCATAATAATTAAATGAACAATTTAATCCTGCAACAAAAAATTCACCAAATTATAATATAATTTAAAAAACAACGTCAATAATATCCAAATTAAACCATAATGGTATCTAAAATGATCCAAAACATAACATATAAAAAAAAAAAAGGTACCACCATGTAATCTTATTCTTACCCAACTAATTTCTTCTAATTGTTGACCTAATTTGTGTTTGTCACTTAAATTTGAATAAAAAATTCACATAAAATAGAAAATAACAAGAACAAAAAAAGCACAACATGATAAAGAGAAGAACTGAAAATCCCGTCAACGATAAACAAAATATCCCAAATCGAAAAAGGTCAAATAAAAAATTCACATAAAATAGCAACAACAAAACAAAAATTGCATGAACAGTACATGAAATCGCATCTTCAAAAACGTGATCATGAAGAACAATAACGCACCTTTAGAAACGCGAGGGCAAAGAAAAAAAAAGTGATAACAAAGACGAAAATGCAGCTTCTGAAACCAATGACAGAGACGACGGAAATCACATCTTTAGAATCGCATACCACTATGAAATCAAAATGGCTTATATTTTAGACTTGTAGTTTCTCTAGATTAAATAACACTAGGGTTTATTTTCTCTAAATTGAGAAAAGAACTAAATTGTCTCAATTTATTTTTCTAAAGGGCTAAAATGTGTTTTTAATTTTCTTAAAAACTTAGTTGAATTTTTCAAAAATTTCAGAAATTAATTTAGCCTAATTTATTTTTTTTATTGACTAAAATTTATTTTTATTTATCGGATCTATCAAAATTTTCTGAGACCAAGATGAATATTTACTATTATTTTTATTTTTCGAAGTATATAGTTATATACTTATCACTCATCATACGGAAACACCCAATTTAGGAGTTTGTCGGTTTGCAATATACTTAGTATTGTGGATAATATTTGTCGGTTTCCTTGCCGGTCAAGTTTTGTGGATAACTTATCTGAGGTGGCACTATTAAATAAGCCACATGTATTTAATGTTGATGTTAAATATTTTTTTTAATTATATTTTCATTTCTCACAAATAAAAAAGTTTAATTAATTAAGATTCTTTGATAATTAAAAATAAAATTTCGAATAATAGTTTATATGATTAACTTAGATTGAACTGTTAAATAATCAAAATTATAATTTTAAGTCATTGTTTGTTAATTAAATTTTATTAAACCGTTGGATGATAAAAATTAGAATTTTAAAGTTATATTTAGTTTATTTACTTAAGATTAAACTATTTGATGATTAAAATTTATAGCTATAAATAGTCTAATTAATTAAGATTGAACCATTTGACATGTAAATTAAAATTTATAAGAAATTGTTAATTAAGATTTGGTTGATTCCATAATTCAATGGTTCAATCTTAACTAATTAAACTAACAATAACTTAAAATTTCTAATTTTTATAAACTAATAGTTCAATCATATCTAATTAAAACATAATGATTTAGATTTACAATTTCAATATTCTAATGATACAATATAAATTCATTAGACTAATTATGACTTAAAAATGTTAATTTTAATTATCTAATAATTTGATGTTAACTAAATAGACTATATATATTTTTATTTTGTGTCTTAACATTGTTTTAAGATTAATTAGTGTATTATATTTATTAAAGAAAGAACTTGCGTGTTTATTTTTTACAGTTCTTGTGTTTAGATTTTCTTTTATGTGACTATCTGTGGTCAATGATATTTACAGAATCCATGCAGTGGCAGAACATAGACCCAAATTTAGAGGTATAAATTTTAAACTTCAATTAATAATAATTATAATATCCTTTTTAAAAAGTAATAATTATAATATGTAAAATAAAAAAAAATCTAAATTATATTACTATATTTTATAGTTTATTTTCAACAAAATATTTGAATTAATAATATATATATATATATATATATATATATATTAAATGAAAGAAGTTTTATATTAAGGGAATGAAAGAGTTAAATTTTAAACACATAATTATACATAGATGATCAAAATTAGAGAAAAATTATATAATTTTTTTTAAGTAATCATATGTCACTTAAATAACTTTTAATCATGACCATTCATATATAATTGTATGGTCAAAATTTAACTGTCTCATTTTCTAATTATATAACTCATTTAATTTATAATATATATATATATTAAGTTTGCGACCAATATACAAAACAAATAACTTAGTGTTATCTAATAAAAAAAACTCGACTTTTTAGTAAAGTATTAATTACTGAATCTTATGACACGTGTTCAAACCATATAGCATCATACATTCTCAATCTAAAATATACAGGTGTTCACCTTAAAAAAGATAGAAAAAAATAAGCAATAACATTACCACAATTAAAAATATCACGTTTTAATGACATAATAACAAGTGGCGTATCCCTCACCATTTTATTTGTATTTGTGACCATTCATTTTGTAAAATTTATATTTGAAAGGGTAACAAGTCGCGTATCCTCCATCCACTTTATTTGGGACCATTCAGTTTGGAAATGGATAGCCTATTCATATTTTTCTCCCTTAAAATATTACTACATTTAATGATTCCTTTGTTTATTTAACAAAAGTATATAAATAAAAGAGAAAATATCACAATATTTTAAATTTTTTTTTTTAAATGGGTCAATTATTTTAGAATATATTCTCAATGACTCAATGAACAATAATAATACCTCTATTAATTTCAATGGACAATAATAATACCTCTATTAATTTCAGCATTTCTTCTTTGAAACTCATTGGCATATCTTTCCATGATTTGTAGCCGATTGGAGCATATTGATGCCTTCTAACAACACTATCTATGAAACTAGTAAGAGTTGTTGCTTCGTTCCCAATGGGTCGACCGTGGTTGTCCAAATGAACAATTATGACATCACCATCTTCCATCTCCCATTCATCTAGCATTCTTGTTGGACCTCTAACCCGTTTAGGTTCTACATCTACAAGTAAAACAAAAGTCATAAAAGCATAAATCACTATGTTTACATAAATAAAGAATAACAAATGAAATGATATAAAATTTATACTTTTTTCAATTGGTTCTTCTTCAGCTTCTAAGTCAGAAGGAATAGAGTGAGATTCTATAGACTCATCTATGACAACTTCTGCAACATTACTTTCTAGCATGTTGGTTGAGTTTGTATGAGTAGGAACATTTTGTATTCTTTCGCTATCACTTGTCCGATTCCTAATGTTTAACTTTTTTCTTCGTGCCATTGCTGCTACAAATAAAAAAATATTTTTGAAATAATCTCAAGAAAGTATGATATAACACATTAACAAAAATTTGGACAAACATAAATGAACATGGCATAAAATTTACGTCTAAAACATTAACTCAAGGTGCACACCTAAAACATATTGTCCCATTCTTCCTCTTCCTCTTCATTATCATTATCACCAAGATTATTAACATCCACAACAACTTCAAAGACATCATTATCATCCTCAACTTCAAGCCTAACTAAATCAATAACATTCTGAGTATCTTCACTAGTATCATGCATTATTTGCTCAGGAATTTCTTCAACTTTGTTAGATTCTTCATCCCCCATATCATAGATATCCCTAACCTTTGCATTCAGAACAACATGCCAGTCCTTGTTTGTTTCATCATATACATAAAACACCTTTTTAGCTTGTGATGCATTTTTGTTAATTTTCTCAAATTGATATGTAATAGAACAAAAATATTTGATTAACTTGACTTGGACCATTCCACAAACAGCCTGATAAAACAATAAAAGCAAGACATCATCCAATTTTTGCAATCAAGAACATGCTGTTTACAAAATTTATCATTAAAACACAACCAATCCAATCAAGAAATTTTGAAAAACTATTAAATTTGAATATAATCTCATAATCAATAGGTACCAAATCAAAGAAGATAAGATCTAGACACTATGAAACCTATCAATACACTTTCAATTATCACGCAACAACTTCTCATCGCTTAGTACATACATACTATACATAAAAATTGGATGCTATGATAAAAATGGATGCCAATGTTAGCTTCTCTTAGGATGAGTATTAACAAACTCTATTGCTGGGTTGAAAGAATACATCATGAATATATTGTTTATGAACTATCACATCAACAAGTTTGTTTTCTATTCCATAAATTTATGTTAAAGTTAACATATAATAAGCTTTTCAAATAAATTAACATATTTACCACCTGTAGCACACCTAAAGCTATATAAATTTTATGAAATCTTGTGATAGCTGGTTCTGCTTCTTTATAAGCTTCCTTCTCTATGACGGGTTGTTTCATTCTTTGGTTCAAAAGTTAGGAGAGCTAAAACTGGGAGAGTTACTTGATACACCTCCTCTGGACTGGACGAAGCTATTGCGATTTCCAAGGCATGCATTTTTTTTATTATCCATGGTGATTTATTTAGTTGCTAATTTTTCGCGCAATAAATCCTTTTTCGCTCTACTAACAATTAAAATTTCTTCTTGTCAAGTTATGCAATTTCTTGAATCACAGGAATACAACATGTTCACTCGAATTGTATTTGATACGGCACCTACAGTAAGCAAAATGCTAACAATTATATATTTCACATTTGCCTTGTTTTTGGACATTATCTGATAGAATTTATGCATTTTCCTGAACAGGGTCATATATTATATTTATTGTCCTTGCCTGATTTCTTGGACGCAACAACTTCTCATCGAATTAAACACATGAGCTAATTTTTCTAAAATCTGTCAAATTTGCCTAGAGAATTCAAATCTGAAATAACAATGTTGGTCCTAGAGCTGTATTTGCTAAACTAAATTATTTCCGTTTAGCGAATTTCTGCGAATTCAAAAATTTTCCACTGTTTTAACAATCCATCCCTTAAACATCCATCAAACTACAAAAATAACTCATCAATTCATATCACCAATAATCACAACACAATAATCATAATCTCAATCAAGAATAACACTCAAAATAAGAGAAATGCACAATTTATATCATGCAAAACCCACATATTTTTCCTCACTCATTTCGTAATCCACCCAAGTTTTTAGCCCAAAATCAAATCATAGTTTATTTCTTTAAGGGTCCAAAATTCTCCTGACACTACATGCAAAAACAATTTTAGAAAAACAAAGGGAAAGGAACTCATATCAGTACATGCACAAAATCAATAATATCAGTATATTGCTGAAACAGAACATGCACAAAATCAATTATAATAGCACATGCACAAAATCAATAATAAAAGGATATGCACAAAATCAATACAATAATATCGGTAATATCAGTACATTGCTGAAAAATTAGGGCTTTTTAAGCAAAAACACAAAATTGCAGAAAAATTGCAAAAAAATTAGGGCTTTTTAAGCAAAATTGCAGAAACATGTATACCTTGATTCAAGAGATAACTGGAGGTTGGTATCGTGAAGGTTGGTTGTTGATTGCAGCGGCGGGGAGTGAAGATTGCAGCGGCGACGGCTGGTGAGGTTGCTCGTTGAAGGAAGGTTGTTAGATGAAGATTGTTGCGGTAGCGGCGGCGCCGGCGAGGTTGCTCGTTGAAGTTTGCAGCGACGGCGGAAACGAGCTACGGCGGTTGCGAGGTTGCTCGTTGAAGGAAGGTTTCTCGTTGAAGATTACAACGGTGACAACGAGGTTGCGAAAGGAGGGTATTCGAATGGAGGTGTTGGGTGGAGATGAGGGTATTCAAATGGAGGTGTTGGGTGGAGAGGAGGGTATTCGAATGGAGGTGCTGGGTTTGAAGGCTCTGCAGCGGGAATGAAAAATGAGTTCGGCGGGAATGAAATATGAGGGATGGAATGAAAAACGAGGGATTTACAACATGAATGAAATATTTGGGGAACGGGTGGCGGGACTATTAATTTTTTATTTTTTGGTTTACTAAATACCTATCTCTATATCCCTATCTATACCTAGGACATCTTGTTTAGTGTCTGTTGGTATATTTTATCTATACCTACGGTATTTACATGTGTTACTAAAAATAGCCGTTGGTATATGGCAAAATTCTTGTAGTGATAATAGAGTAACTTATGTCTTAAACACTATATTGCATGTGCTAAATGTATATATTCTTCCTCAATAAGTGGTAAACGTAATTTGCCGCCTTGACTATTAATTGTGGGGCCCATTAATTGTGTGGAAAATTGATATACACCATGCGTTTCTAAATGAATATCACTTTATCATTTAGAAAAAAGATTATTCAAAATGAATGTCATTCATAATTTTCAAGAGAATTTTAATTGTTATTTTTTCTATACTACTTAATATATACACAATAATTAAGCAGTGATAGTAATGAATAATTAAGTTAAATAGTATGATAAAACAACTTATATCTTTTATTAATTATTTCATTTCTTAATATATATATGCAAAAATCTTAAACGACATTAATTGTGAGATGAAAGAAGTAATTAAATAGAATAAATGTAATTGCATTGACTATTGATTGGGCAAAAGACAAATTTTATTGGACACTGATAAAGCCTCCACGCTCCCCACCATGCAAGTGGACTTTTCAACGAGTAAAACAATAATCGCCTTCGCCCGTGCACTAGAAACGGGTCACACCTTACCCAAATGTTACCCGTTCGATTCGTCTTCGTTTTTGAATGCATGGCTATGATTTTAATGGCGTTTTGATTGCTATTTAACGATTTAGAGAAGCCCTATGTTAATTTTGAGAATACTCAAATGAATATAAGGAAATATCATTTCAAAATTGAGTACTATTGTAGAAGAACCTGCGATGGAGATCCGATTTTATCTCGCGATATGCAGTATGCAAAACGACGACACTACGCCAAAAATAGCATTTTACAGTGCTGTAGTATCTAGCGCTGTTAAAAGATACAACAACGCTATTTAAAATCAAAAAGCGCTGTAATATATAGCGCTCAATACTTCTCTTAGAGTAGTTTTACAACGTTTTTCTATGAAAAGCACTATAATAGGTGCATATATAGCGCATTTGTTATACTAGTTTTACTGCACTTTTTTTTTCCAAAAAGTGTTGTAAATCTATTCTAAAACGCGCTGCTTGTTGTACTAGTTTTACAGCGCTTTTTCACAAAAGCGCTGTAATAGGTGCATTCTTATATTAGTTTTCTATTCTAAAAAGCGCTACTTATTGTAATAGTTTTTCTACATTGTTATACTAGATTTACAGCGCTTTTTTCAAAAAAGCGCTATAATAGGTGTATTTTTATACTAGTTTTAATAAAAAGCACTGTAAACCGGATTGACATTTTTTTAATGGAATTTTTAAAATAAAGCTGGTTTGTATAAACAGGTCTTTTATGATATTTTTTTAAGAAAGCGCTGTCTTTTAATTTTTTTTTCCAAAATGATATTCATCAAGCACATATTGACACTATTACTATATTTTTCATAGCAACGTCAATTTCATTTAAACAGCAACAACCACAATTAGTTCACAACACCCAATTACATATATTTCATAGCAACAAGAATTTCATTTAAACATGTACAACAATTTCATATTCACATCAAGTACTATATTTTTTACATATTCACAACACTTATATATATATTCACAATATCAATTACATATGCACAGCAACAATCAGTTCACAACACCCAATGTACAATATATAATAGTTTCTTGTCTCAACCTCACACACACTTTGAATTAACTATGAATTATATGTTAACTTTACAATAATGCCAATTTCCCAGCAATAATGCCAATTTCACAACCTGCAGAATGCCAATTTCCCAGCAAATTGAATAACTTTCAGTTCGATCACATACTGACAACAGTCTTCCTTTATTTCAGTTAGATTTTAACACCCCAATTTTTATAATAAACAATTTTGTTAATAAAATAGGACTTTAAATAATTAATTTGGTGTTAAAATTATCTTAGAATATATGTTGATTAATTTTATGATTATTTTTCTTTATATGTGTGCTAATCTTGTACATATTTGACCAAATAAGTTATATGAATAATAAATGTTATATTTTATTAATTTATATATTTTTCTAAAAATAATAGTATATTAGTGTAAATATTTTAAAGAATAAGATTTAAGCGATTTTATCTGTATATGTGAGTTGGTAATTAATGTGATATTTTCTTTTGTGTTTGACTAATATTAAATGTACACTTAATTATATTTAATTATGTCTGAATATATCTTATTTTAATTATTTATTTTATAAATAATTATCTTGAGATAGTAGTACTATGGTGTTTAATTTCCTTTATTTTTATATACTTGTTATGACATTGTGATTTTATATATATTTATTATAATTTAGTAATTAATATAAAGTGTTGATGTTATATTTATTTATTTTATAATTTCGACTATTCTCCAATGATTATAATATTTTAATTTGAGTATTTGGAAAAATAAGTATTATTATAGTGATTATTTGGAATATGAAAGTTTTGATTATTAACGTATTTTAAAGATTAATTACTTTAATTACTTTATTTTATAAAATATTAGTTTTGAAATTATTAGTAATATTTTAGTATTGAATTGTGTTTTAAAAAAAGAAAAGTGTTATAAAAAAAATCGTTTTAGTAATTGTTTATTTTATTTAAAAATAAACAAAATAAAGAAGTAAAAGGTGTTTTATGAGTTAGGTCCATATGCAATAGTAATACCTAATTAAAAAAAACGAAAAAAAACTGACTAATGGCATGACAGCCAAATCGCAACAAACCATTTTTCTTTCAAATTCACTCCCACCAATTCCTTGCTATTTGAATTGATTCCAACCTCTATCCCACACAAAATCGGCCACTGAATCCATTTTTGGCATCAATTTTATCAATCGTTGCTCCGTTTCTTCAGAAACAGCTCCATTTCTTTCTTTGGGCGAGCTGTTTTTGCCCAATTCCGATCACCACGTTTGTCGTCTCAAAAAACTGGCATCGTTTTTGAATTCCTCTCGTCGAAACCTTCAAGAAGTACTACTCATTTTTATTTTTCGGTGAAGTTGACGTCGGACCCTTCTGGAACTCTGACGAGTTGGTGAGACTTTTCTGCAATTTTTTTCTCGTCGTTTTGACTCCATTTTTGCTCCAAAAATTATTATTAATTTTTTTTCATTGATTTTTATGCTCCACATAATTTATCAGATACGTCTCGGCGATTTTGTGAATTCGTCGTTCATTCGGATTCGCTCACTGTACGTTGTCGATCTGCAGTTGCTGTTGAAAACATCCATTGATTTCTGTGTTTGAGAAAGCATCTAAATAAGGTAAGGGTTGAGAGATCGTTTGAATTCATGAGTATAATATATTGTGAGATGAACGGGAAAACCGTATTTCCCAACGATTCATCCGGGGCTCGCTACGTACGGCGGTAGCCCTTTGAGTGATAAATTAATTAATGTGAAAATATGGAAATTGTGAGATTAAAATGTGGAATAGAAATATTTATAAGGTGCTGATTGATTTAATTTCGTTAAATGTGTGGTATTTGATACTATTGTGATATGTGATTTCAAATGAATTTGGTGCATATGTTTGATTAGATGAGTTTATGAAGTGGTAATAAAATATGAATGCAGTGTATGATGTAAGTTTATTTGATGGTGATGTGTGATTTATGATATAAATTTGTGCTAAGTTTATGTGAAGATGTTTGATTGATGATAGTGATGTTGTAAATTTGTGATGAGTTTATATGATGACAATGATTATGTATGATTAATGATGTTATAAAATTGTGATGAGAATATTGAAGTAACCCCATAGTTGATGAAATAATGATGATTCTAATTTGTGTTTGAGATGACGGTCTTAATGGAGTATCATAGGTCAACGAGGGGAGAAAATAAATATATTGAGAATTTGTGAAGTGGAGATTATTTTGTCATCATGTAGGTAGGGCCTGACAAGCCTAGTGATTCCGGGGAAGTACAACTGAATGAGCCTGATTGTGGCAGTCTGCTGTTGAGCCTTAAGGCAAGATTGTTAGACCTTGGAGGTATTCGGGTGGGGAATTCCTAGGTGACTTGGAGGTAGCACTCCAAATGTCGGGAGCTACCATGCAACACACGTTTATCTCGACTATCGCGTATATGTGTCTCGAGTTGGGTTGAAGGGATCTATGAGGACAGGGCCAATTTGAATTGTCCGTCCACCGGGATGGTGGCATAGTATCAAGCCTCCTAACCAAGTACTTCAGAGTTAGAATGGTACCACATTGTGAAGTAGAGTCTAAGCTCATGCATATCATTGCATTTTTTTTGTGATTGTTGTGATTAATATGTATTGTGTGCGATGATAATTTCTTAGATGATTTGATGTTATAGTGAAATGTATTGATTTTCCTTGATTTTGACTATATAATGTGATGTTTTTCCTTAAAGAATGTTTGTGTAATGATACGGTTTATTTATGATTAATTGCATATTCTTCTTACTTATATTATATTATCAACATGATTTCGAAACTCACCTCCTTCGTTGTTTGTGTTTGACTGGCTTGGCCCTGCGTTTGCGAAATCGCAGTTATTACTGGTTCATGAGTCTTGAAGTTCAAGTTTGAGGGAAACCCTGCTCTAATAGGTGATACCGGAAATGAGAGTCATAAGTTGTATTGTATTTACTTAATTAGAAACAACTTTTTGTATGAAAACCTTACTGTTTTATAAGAGTAAAAAGTTTAAAGTGTTCCTTTTGAATTTTGAGAAATGTGATATCCTAAATTTGTTATAAATTTTTATTTCCTTGAATAAGATTTTCTTTATCCGTTGCGAATTAAAGTAAAAATTCTTGTATAAATTATTATATATTATTTTGGGATTTAGGGTGTCACATTAGTGGTATCAGAGCAGGTGTGTCCAATCAGGCCGAGTGGGTCGAATGTCGATTCAATGTTAGTCGTGTCAATTGTGTTTTCTTGTGTAATAATTTTTTGCACTATCATGTTTTTCCTGTTATATTATTGTGTTAAGTGTTATATGCTTTTGTATTATTATACATATTTTTTAGGTTACTAATTAACTGTTTATTATTTGCCCTGAGTAAACCATGAAATTACTTGTTAAGATTTGAGTTAATTTTAATTGTTGACAAGATTATGTTAGTTACTTGTTGCTTGTCTACCGAACTATGATTTTTGCACTCTTGTTTTATGTGAATAGTTGGAAATAATAATTTTGATTGACCACATGTATGTTTCAAGTTATTAATCTCATTCACGTAACCATAGTTATCAAATGTCAGACCTCACCAGTTAGTTGTTTAAAAGTTCCATTTTCACCCTTAATCAATTTAAAATATTTAGTCTTGATATGAACCTATTTAAAGTGTTTGATCTAATAACTAATTGATTGAAACATTGATTTCCGTATGAATTGTATGTTTAAAACTTCAAGTATTGACTTTTATTAGGTACAAATTAGTATTATTTTTGTTGAAACTCAATTTAGAAAAAAAAAAGATGTTTCGTTCTAAACTTTGAGTTAGATAGGAAATATGTCTCTTATGTTCGAAGTTTTAATTTTGACTAAATAATTCTTATTTTGATTTTTTGTTGGCTTGTGTGAAAAAAAAATCGATTTTAAAGTGTGAATGTTAACTTTAAATCACTTGAAAGTGTTGATGGTTGTATCTAAATGAGTAGAGTTTTGATATTGGTTTTGAAAACAATTTAGAATGTTCGTCATGATTTTAAATAGTATGAAATTCATATTATTAGCAATAGTAATTCTTGAATAGTATAGGTTGGTAGAACTTAGAATTTTTAAAAAATGACATTTTGAAGGAGTTAAAGTTTACTTATTTTGTAAGATGAAAATAAATTTTGTTTAAATTACTCTTGATTATTTTAAAGAAACTAAATTGAGTTGAATTTTTGTTGATTTATAAAATAACAATAATTCTATACTATTAATTTTATTTAATGTTTAAAATAGCTTAAAATTTACGGCATATTTTACTATGTCTTGTTTTTAAGAAAATTAAAAAGAGTTGTTGTTATGTTGGTTTAGGGGGATGGTGTGAATATTGAATCGGGTGTTGGGATATTTGTTTGAAATGATTGATTTTCTGATTATGATATTATGAACTCAATAGAGTTTAACTCGATGTTAGAGTTTTAGATTTTAAGAACTCATTAGTGATTTATAATGGTACTAAAAAAGGGGTTAAATAATAAAATGTCTACTAATTGAGAAAGAGAAAGAAAACATAATAAAAGAACAAAGTTTTTAAAAAGAACTATCTTAATGGTGAAACTCTTTTTGAAAAGGTATCTAAATTTTGGATTCTATAATCGATGTATTTTATTAGTATAATGTTGTTTTTTAAGTAGAATTATAGTTGTTGTGTTATCATTGTTGAAATGTATATTTGAGTTTAATATGAGAAAGTGACATGTTGTTTGTACATCTTTTCTTGTTACATGAATTAACCTAACAAAATGGTATGTATCATGTAGATTGCTATCTGTAGAGTGCATCATGTAGATTGGTACAGTTTCTGGAATTATATTTTGATTCATATCAATAATTTCCTTCATGAATCGCAATATATAATATCCGCAGTCTATGTTGTTAATTTGACGAGGCCACTATAAAATAAAACATATACGCCAATAAATATTTGTGCATTGATTGTAAATGAAATTTTAAAGGCATATAATTAAGTTCTATAACAAAAATTTCAAACCTTTATTGGAATCCATGTGATGTTGTTTGACTTATACTTCGACACTGTAGCACCCCTTTGAGCGCGAAAAACTTGTAAAGCATTATCAAATAAATGTGATTATTATTCAATTACCAAACACATTATTTATATATGTAAGTAATAAATGAATATTACTTACGTATCGAAGATATTCTTTATATAATTTCAGAGGTGGCATTGATGGCAAACAACACCCAATGTTGCCTACAACAACAAAAAGATATAGATAAAGAATATATAATTACCCTAAATTATATGGTGTAAGAAATAGCTTATCCTTCTCTTTATTTCCCAAAAGTATATCAACGACATATTTCTTTACTTTAACTGGATCGAGTTTAAACATGGACAACTTATGGGCAGATAAGAATGAAAATCTATCTGAAAATTTACGCATGCACACCAACTTCTCATACAAAAACCTTCAATGAAAATGTCAAATTAGATTAATTACCAATAAATGTGGCAGTGATGCAATTAAAAGTAACTTTTATCTTAAATAAAGTATTTTACATTACCTAATGCATATGCTGATGACAATGATAGTAGCACTCAGCTCCTTATGATTGAGAAGTTCATATATGTGCTCTTTATCAAGTAATTCTTCATACTCATCTCCGAAAATACCTTTCTCCATGTTTATGATACGTGAATCATTGCTGTCCATATTCAATTTTACTTGTATGTCAAGACACGACCCAAATCGAGAAAGGCGTGGATGACTTATTTTAGGAGCAACAACTGATTTTCCATGATCAAGTTTTTGAATTTTGCCAGATTTTCCACGATCTAGTTTTTGAATTTTGCCAGATTTATTTTTACCACAAACATGCATTTGTGGTGCGGTTGATTTCTTGCAGATTTGCGGTGCGGAGGGTTTTGATTGAATCTGAAAAAATGAGGTTAATCGGTTTGTTAGTTATTATAGTAAGCTAATCATTGATGTATACACATTGATGTATACATCAAACCTTTTCTGGTGAAGTGACTGACTCGTTGCGAGGAATCTTCTTATCATTCCCTTTAGACTTTGTAAGAATCTAAATAAATGTGAAATTAAAGTTAACAGCGAAAAAAATCAGCAATTAAATATAATCAACCATAATCATATATCATACAATTAAATATACATATCAATTAAACATACCTTATCTTGGCCAACAAGATTTTTGGGCCGTGCCACGTAATTACCTATTGCTTCTCCCAAAAACTTCATATCTCCATCGTTGTCGTGTATAGGCAATGGTGCATTTGGTTCAAAGGCAATCACGGGTGAAACTTTAACATGGCCGACAGGGATCAGAGTATGGTGTAATACTTCTCCCAAGGTATTGTACAATGTTCATTTTCCAACCATGCAATGAGTAGGGGAGGATAAATACAACACGCAAGATGAGACACCCTAAATCAATGGTTAATACATAAGTATGTGAAACAATTAGGTTGAATGAATTTCTTATTTTATTAAATAATTAATTACCTCTGGAAGACTTTTACGACCAATGTTGCAACTAGCGTTTTCACTCTCTAATTGTATTTCACGTTGACACTCCAGAAGTTGCTTTTCCTTATTCGTTTTCACCAAAAATGCCACTTGCTCTGTTAGGACTTTCAACTTATCTAGTACTTCCTCATTAGATGGATTTGTGCGCTTCTCATGTGAAAAGTAGCTTTTTGGAGTTACGCCAAATCCTTTACCCATCACACGGCCAGAATCTTCAGGAACATTAAATACCTTACCAGGTATGTCCCTGCAACTAACTTGTTTATTCTCCTCTTGATTTTCAGAACATTGTTCTAGATTCTCCTAAAATACATGTAGGATTAAAAAGATAAGTTCAATATCATTTTTAAAATACAATATTAAAAAATATTAAAGTGATAATATACTTACACATTGCTCTATCACTTGTTGAACATTTTCATTATCAGCTATTCCATCTTTATTCAAACGAGTCTCCTTCCACAAAATATGACGACCTAATGGTTGATCGGATTGCGTCTCTTGAAGCTATTCATTAAGACATAAACAAAATCTATTCGTTAAGATCATAAACAAAATATTAGTTAGAAACTATAGTTTATAATGTACCACATTATATAAAAGTGATGTTTACTTACAATTTTTTGCGCTTCTCGCGTGAAGACTTTTGAGACCAACGTTGCAACTCGCGTTTTCACTCTCCATTTGATTTTCACGTTGGAGCTGATCCGCAAGTTGCTTGTCTTTATTCGTCTTCACCAAGAATGCCACTTGCTCTGTTAATACTTTGATCTTCTCTAATACTTCCTCGTTAGATGGATTTTGGCGCTTCTCTTGTGAAAAATAGCTTCTAGGAGTTACGCCAAATCCTTTCCCCCTCACGCGGCCGGAATATTCAGGAACATTAAACACTTTACCTAGTATGTCCCTGCAACTAGCCTTGTTGTCCTCTTGATTTTCCAAACTTTGTTCGAGATTCACCTAAAATATATACACGTAGGATTAAAAAGATTAGTTCAATATCAATTTTAAAATACAATATTAAAAAATATTAAAGTGATAAATATACTTACACAAAGTTCTATGACTTTTTGAACATTTTCGTTATCAACCACTCCATCTTTATTTACGCGAGCTTCCTTCCACAATATATGACGACCCAACGGTTGATCGGATTGGGTGTCTTGTAGCTATTCTCGTTAATATCATAAACAAAATATTAGTTATAAATTATAGTTTATAATGTACCACATTATATAAAAGTGATGTTTAATTACTTACAAGTTTTTGCTCTAGACGTGCCTATCCCATACGAGATTTCTTGTATGGGTGGGGAATAATTTTTTCCCTCTCGCGATTTGCCTTACTAATATTCTATATAAAAAAAATAACAATCTTGTAAAAATTTAAAATACGCTATGAATATGAATAATAAAACACAAATGCTAATAAATTAAACACTTACAACAAACGCGGGGTCCGAACGTTTTGCTACGAATGCGCTCCATTCCTCATTTGATATATAATGTTTATATATTTTTGGAGCTTCCAAATTCATATTGCCATCTCGGTCTCTTAGATAGCAATTTGAGATGTGAGATCTAAAACCCCAGTGTATTTTCCCGGCAACTCTCAGCACGTAACTCTTTCTCACCTCATCAACATAAAAGCTGTCTGCAAACCAAATAAAGATATAGTTTGAGTAAAGTAATTCAAAGCAGTTTGTAAAAAATTATAAGTAAAAAATTATAAGTAAAAAAGTGGAGTAAAAAATTACTTGTATATCAGCCCACAATACATCCTTTGCATCCTTCAATGCCTTATCTCTCCAATCATCTATTGTGATGGGGATATTCTGACGAACAACAGCTCCAATATAACTTACAAACATTGAACTGTTGGGGTCAATTGGCTGACCACTCTCATTCCATCCCACCTAATAAACTCATATAGTAAGCACCTCAAATTATAAACAGCAAACAAAGTATAGTATAAACAACAAACAAAGAAAACAGCAAACAAAGTATACCTCAAATTTTTGCCCAGTACTTCTTTCTTTTATAACATTTTGCGTTATGGTTGCACCACGTTTGACTTCATTTTCGTAAGGCTTGGTGTTGCCAACTTCTTCATTTTGACATTCTAAATCTTTGTTGGTATCCATTTATCTACAACAAGTTCAACATGCAGAGTCTAAGTACGTAGCAGTATAAGTTCAACATGCATTTTAGTGAAACAAAAAACTAATAAATACAATACCTGAAATAGCGCTTTTTAATAGTTAGGGTTACGGGTTCGCAGACGAACAGCACAGAAGATGATGAAGACGAAACGAAGACGAAACGATTGTAGGGTTACGGGGTTCGCAGACGAAACGAAGAAGAACGAAGACTAAAAGTATATGGTTACGTAAGAAGGAGGATGAAGATAAGGAGGAAACAGGTGTATGATGTTTACGTAATGAGGGTAAGTAATGAGGAGGAAACAAGGGAAACTGAAAACACTCGTATGAAGTTTACGTATTGAAACTGGAAACACATTAAGATGCTCTTCTTCCTTTCTTGGTGGGATTCACATTTATTTGTCCATTAATGATATGAAACGATGGATTAATCCAAATTCCCTCATCATGATCATCTCTAAGATATAAACCATCATCAGTTGAATCAATTTCATGTGGTTGTGATGTTGGAAAGAAAAGATCATTACCAACATCTTCATCATTATTGTTATCATCACTTATTTTATTGGTTGATAGGACAACAGACCATTTATCATCAGCAGGATCAGTGACATAAAACACTTGTTGAGCTTGCGACGCTAAAATAAAAGGCTCATCTTTGTATCCCACCCTATTAAAATCGACAAGCAAGAACCCCGACCCATCAATCCGAACGCCATTATTATTATCGACCCACTTGCAACCAAATATGGGAACACGAAACATTGTGTAGTCTAGCTCCCATATGCGCTCGATAACCCCAAAATATGATAGATTTGCATATATTGGGTTCTTGTCTTTTGCACTTGAGATATGCATCGCTTCAGCTATGAGAGTGACTCCGCTATTTTGCATAGTGGTTTGATCATCTTGTTCTTTGGTATAAAATGTGTAGCCGTTAATTACATAACCGGTGTAAGAAAAGATATGTAAACGCGAAAAATTTGCTAGCTACCTCAATCTCTATGAAATTGATCCGGGGTCTACATCAAACTTTGACTTTATGTGATTTTTTAACCATGTTATGAAACTTCGATTGTGCTCTCGAGTTATCCAATTTTGATTCCTATTCATGTTCAAACTAGATAACTGATCCATATGTATTGTAACATAGGGTTGAACCTCATTATCATTGTGTAGAACCTACAATTGTGCCTGCTCCCATTCTGTCCTTGATATAGTCATTAGTCTCTTTCCAATTATCCCTTCTCCTGATAATCTTCCCGAATGACGAGTCATGGGAAGCCCTATGGATTCAACATTTGACAGATATTCAATACAAAATTCAGCAATACAACCTTCTGGTCGACTTCTACTTTTTACGTACCCTTTTAATATTTTCATATATCGTTCTATCAGGTACATCCATCTCATATAAGCTGGCCCACAAAGTTGTGTCTCCTTAACAAGATGAACAGTAAGGTGAACCATTATATCAAAAAACGAGGGTGGGAAATACATTTCAAGCTCACACAAAGTAACAACAATTTCCCTCTGCAATGTCGGTAATTTCTACGGATCGATCACTTTACTACAAATTTCTCTGAAGAAGAAACATAATTTAGTTATGGCTCGGCGAACTTTTTCAGGTAAAATTGAACGTATACCTATTGGTAGCAAATGCTCCATTAGAATATGAGCATCATGGGTCTTCAAACCTTTTAACTTGAGGTCTTTCGTACAAACTAAAGTTTTAATGTTTGAAGAGTATCCTTCTGGAACTTTAACTTCGTGTAGAAATTTACACAAAACAAATTTTTCCTTTCTAGATAGAGTATGAGCGGCTGAAGGTAGATATGTGCGATTTCCTCTCTTTACGGGACCCAATTCATTTCTTATTCCAAACTTGCATTGATGCCATCCTTAGACTTTCCTGGTACATTGAGTAACGTACCAATAACACTTTCAAATACATTTTTCTCAATATGCATCACATCGATAAAATGTCTTACATACAATGACTTCCAATATGGCAATTCAAAGAAAATTGACTTTTTCTTCCACCCAGTTTTGACCAACTCTCCCGCAAAAGGTTTCGCAAATTTATTGGTCAAACCTTGTACTCTTTCAAGTATTTGATATCCAGTCGATGCTACAGGAGCTCTATCTTCCTCTGATTTTCCATTGAATGCATTTCTCCACCCACGATACTGATGACTACAAGGTAAAAATCTACGATGTCCAAGAAATACATTCTTCTTACAATGTTTCAACCGCATCCAATTTGTACTCTCTTCACATATAGGACATGCACACTGACCTTTAATGCTATATCGTGATAAATTACCATATACTGGAAAATCATTAACTATGCCGAACAACATAGCCCTCAAATTGAAACATTCTTTCTTATACCCGTTATAAACTTCCACACCTGTCTCCCACATAATTTTTAAATCTTCAATTAAAGGAGCCAAGTATACATCGATATCATTCCCCAGTTGTTTGGGTCCAGAAATTAACAGAGACACATGCTGTGTGAGATGCTTTGAAGACCATGTGGATTCATTCCATCAGTAGAAAGTGCAAGACGTAGATTTCTTGACTCTATCCCAAATTCAGGATACTCGTGATCAATTTTTGCCCATTGCGGAGAATCTGCAGGGTGTCGAAACTTTCCATCTCTAATTCTTTCATCTGCATGCCATGTCAAGTGTTTTGAATCTTCTTCACTACGATACATGCGCCTAAATCTTGGTATTATAGGAAAATACAACACGACTTTTGCTGGAGTAATTCTTTCTTCTTATATCGAGAGACATTGCATTTCGGACACGCCTTTAGTAATTCATATTCATTTCGAAATAAAATGCAATCGTTAGGACACACATGAATCCTTTCGTAACTCATACCAATAGAGCACAAAATTCGTTTTGCCTCATAGGTTCGACTGGGAAGTTCATTATCATCTGGCAATATATCTTTTAAGAGTGTTAGTAATTCTGTGAAGCTTTTATCAGACCATCCATTACTCGCTTTTAAGTTGTACAACTTTAATATCGCCGAAAGTCTTGTGAATTTAGTACAACCATTATATAATGGTTTCTCTGCATCACTCAACAAGCTCTCAAACATTTTAAGACAATCACGAAGATCTTCTTCAACTGCTTTTGCAATCTCCTCAACTCGGTCCGGCTCATATGTATCTGTGTCGAAATCAGTTGAAGCATATGTATCTGTGCTGGTGTTTCCATTGATTTTCTCACCATGTCTTATCCAACATGTATAGCTTTGATCAATTCCATACCATACTAAATGTCCTTCCAATTCGTCTGCTCTAACGCGTTTTCCAAAACAACATTTTAAACAAGGACAAACGACTCTATTTGGATCTTTTGCATTCATTACTACAAACTCAATAAACTCCTTCACTCCATTTTCATACTCTTTTGTCAATCGATTGGCAGACATCCATTTCCGGTCCATTTTATATGACCTATATATATAAATGCAGTTACACAAGGACAAACGACTCTATTTGGATCTTTTGCATTCATCACTGCAAACTCAATAAACTCCTTCACTCCATTTTCATACTCTTTTGTCAATCGATTGGCAGACATCCATTTCTGGTCCATTTTATATGACCTATATATATAAATGCAGTTACACAAATAATAAGCATGATTTCAAGTCTGATATATATGACCTATATATAATACACATATTTAATATTGGTCCAAGATTGATTTCAAAACAGAACATATATATCATGAGAACATATCTAATATCATGTAACAATTTCAAAACATAACATATCTAATATGTAACAATTTATCAGTTTTAATTAGTGACAACAACAAATAAATAAAATACAGTACCTAAGACAATGTTGATCAATTTTTTTTATAGGAGGAGCAGCGTAAATCAATTTGTAGATGGGCGCACAGTAGATGAGAGGAGGGTTCGCAGGGTAGAGGATGAGGGTTCATAGGGCTAGGACAACGTATTAAATTTGTTTTAAATTTGTTTTTATTTATTTAAAATGAATGATTTTACAGCGCTTGGACAAAAAGCGCTCTAATAGGTCCATTAAAAATGTGAAAGGGTAAGTCTATTACAGCACTTGTATAAAAAGCACTGTAATAGGTCATTTGATTATGTGAAAGCGCAAGGCTTTTACTGCACTTTAACAAGAAGCGATTTAAAAGCTATGTAACATAAGGTGGGAACGCTACATTTTACAACGCTTGTGTTTAAAGCGCTCAGAAAGCGCTGTAAAAGGCTATGTGAGAGCGCTTCAATTTACAGCGCTTTTTTAAAAAGCGCTGTAAAAGAGTTGTAAACATTATGTGCAAGCGTATGTGACCCTATATGACCCTACAACAGCGTTTTTTTTACAGGACTTGTCAAAAAAGCTCTGTTGTATCCTCCGTTATTTTTAAAAAATTCTACAACAGCGCTTGTATTTAATAAGCGCTGTACAAGACGCGCTATAAAATGCCATTTTTGGCGTAGTGTTTATTTGCAAAACAAGAGTAAAGATTACTCCCTAAAATAGTTTTTGATTTCATCGCAAGTATATATTAGAGAACTTAGATAGAAACAAAGTTCTTAACAATTTCATGATTTCATAATATATTGAAAACATAAAATGTGAAAAGAAAAAAAAAAATTTTGTTTACGAGAGAGATAAAAGTTACCACAAGAACAATATAAGCACATTAATACTGAAAAGGGATTGATGTTCTGCAATTGCAGTTGTCACAACAAGCTTTAGTGTAAGGTGCATCCCCATTTGATAGCACTTGGGTGATGAAAGGTGTTGGATCGAAACGAGTATCAACTATTGCGGTGAACAAAATAATTTCAAGGGAAAATTAAAATATAAACAATATTCACAAAAAAAAAAAATACAATATATAAAAACATACATTTTGTCACCATTACAAAACAAACTAAACATTTTGACACAGCTGGCATGCAGTGTTTGAGGCAAACAAACTGCAAGTCAAAGTAGCTTTTATTCTAATTAAGTTGAGTGACATGTTGGTTTAACATCACCACATCTACATTTAACAACATGTGTATATATGCAAATACTTACATCACAACATAGTTTAGATGTTGTTGTCAGAGTTAACATTGTAATTACCAGAATGAATATCAAAGCGAGTATCAATAATTGTGGCGAAATCCAAGGAAAAAAACTAACAAAGCTACTCTAATCTCCAAATCCATCTCTTTAATTTTTTCTCTCTTTATATGTATGATGTTTTTTTTTGTTGGTGAATATTGATGATATATATCTCTTTCTTTTCTTAATTGTGTGTAGTATATGAATATTCTATTTTCCAATTTGTAGAGAGATTAAATTTGTAAGAGGGCGGTTATGACAATGTCTTACTTTATTTCCTTTAAATTTTTAAATCTATCTCTTTAATTTTCTCTTTTTATTATATGTATGTATATATGATTATTTTGTTTCAGGGAATGATGATTGATGAGGTAGGATTTACTCAGTCTATAGAGGCTGATTTGTATACGATTACTAAAAATTGTATTTATGCTGGAAAAGAGTACGCCACAGATGACATGTTTAAGTTGAATGATGAAATTAATAAAATGTCTCATTCAGTTTACTTGTTGTGTGATTTTAATATTTGACATACTAAACTTTTTCATGTAAACAAATGAGTAATTTAAAACTTAAGTAGCTTAGGTTCACTTCCAGAAATGGAAAAATATATGTTATATGTGATCACTTTTATTGACGATTGCTCTGACTATACATTTGTATATCTTATGAAAAATAAAAGGGAAATGCTTGATATGTTTAAGATTTTTGTAACAGAAATTGAAAATCAATTCAATTGAAAGGTTAAGAGGTTTCGTAGAGATAGAGGAACATAGTATGATTCTCACATATTTAA
This sequence comes from Cicer yamashitae, assembly GCA_037974755.1. Taxonomy (NCBI): domain Eukaryota; kingdom Viridiplantae; phylum Streptophyta; class Magnoliopsida; order Fabales; family Fabaceae; genus Cicer; species Cicer yamashitae. The sequence goes on along the minus strand of JBBPBQ010020321.1, from coordinate 4,539,028 downwards.
TGTTTTTCATAAATTGAATGGAAATTATACATGAAACTAATGCACCATATTAATTCTCCTAAAATGAATGGTAAAGTTGAAAGAATGAATATAACTTTTACTAAATTGATTGTTGCTATTATGCTTAATTTTGATATTTTACTTCATTGGTGGGAGAATTTTATAGGCTAACTTTTTTTGTTTACCTCAACATTCCTATCTTTTCTTAATTGTATGCATATGATGATTGCATTTTCCTATTTATAGATAGATTAAATATGAAAGAGGGTGGGTATGACTATCGACAATGTCTTGCTTTAATTTCTTTAATATTTCTTTTTCTTAAAAGATATGATAAATATCACCATAATTAATTCATACAAATGTAAAATATCGAGTTCAAACATAGAACAAGATGTTCAACCTACAATATGGACTCGTATTAGTTGTGCTATGACTTTTTTTGACCATTTGAGCTAGGACTTATCATCATATTGTTCAAAATTACGAAGTAAGTGGATAATCTTGATTATCTATTTCATAATATATTTATATCCTTCAATTTATCGATTAGGCTCCCTGTGACACATAATAGTATGCTATCGAACCAAACAGTTGGTGGCGTCATTTAAAACGACTTTCTATTACTCCCTTTTGTCAATTTTAAATTCAACTTGTCTCAAACCAACGCTAATCATATCATTGTCTCAATCGTAAAGACGAAAAGAATCGTTACTAATTTGAAACATTATTTGTATTATAGTAAAAAAAAAATACGTGGCCGCAAAAATAATTTGTGTTGAGAAAATATGATTTAAGAGTTAGCTAATGTTATAATATTTCATGTGTTAGACAAATAATGTATAACTAATATTTTTGCTACTTATATTAATAATTTTTTAAAACATTTTCTATCATAAAAATATATTAAAAAATTTTCTACCTTTAATTATTCATTAATAAATATAAAAATAGTTTATCAAAAATCTACATTTCATAAACTTGTGACTGCATATGATGCACCCGAAGCCAATAACTATTTTCTTCAATAATGATATACATACATATCATTTTCATATATATATATATATACTCATTCAATTAATACATTACTTTCTCTTTATTTCTCTTATTTTATTACATCAACAACTACAATATTCTTTATTTCATTTTCTCTCAAAATATCGCAGAATTATTTAAGAATGTCTATTAATAATTTTTCGATCTTCTTACTTTTATAATTCGTACTATAGTAATCCAACAATACAATTGTGTCATCAAAACTATGACATATGATGGCTCTAACTATGACATATGATATTCTTCATTAATTGATCGCTATAATAACCACCACAACGGTTTAATTTTAATTGGAATCTATAAATAATTAAAATTCTATATTTTTTATTTGTATATAAAATTAAATTTTGTTAGAATAACTTTAACTTATTTTTATTAAAAAAAAAAAGGGAAGATATGCTTGTATTGAAAGGTTAACAATTAATGTACTCCAGTTATATCTTATAAAAATGAGTAGAGATAGTTTTTTTTTTATAATATTTTTATCGGCTATTATATCAAAGGAGTAATTGACTTTTTTATAATTTTATAATTTATTATTTTTTAATTTATATTTAAAAGAATTTCGATTATTATTTTGAATGAAGCAATTTTTAATGGAAAGATGATTTCTTTTTTTTTTCTGCAAACGTGACATTCATAATTTATTTATTATTTAACTTATTTATTATTATTTTTATATATCCAGCTATGTAGAATTCAATTAATGCCAGGAAAATTATGTTACCTTAATTTTAATATATATTTGTAAATGATAAAAAATATTAATTACTTATAATTTGTCTCGTGCAAAGCATAAGTACACAAGCATAGATATGTCATATCAGCACTAATGAATCGAGTACACAAGCATATCATTTCAGCACTAATGAATCGAATTTCATCAGAATTTTGTATTGAAACGTGTTTGGAGTGAGTGTAGTATTATGATTGGTGGCCTACTCTAAAATTCTTCGTGTTGCACCTCATCCATTATTTGTTTTCAACAAAAAAAAAAGTTGGTTTGGAGTCAAAAACATGTTAAAAAATCTATGAATATACGAAGCTATGTGTTGAGTTTTGCTGAAGTTGAATATATTGGAAAATGACTCATATTTTTGTAAAAAAATGAGGTTAATGTTATATATATATTCTAATTATAATTCTTTGTTACACGATGCATCAGTCAAAAACACTTTAAATTTATAAATAATTTTTTATTTATTTATTTATACTTTTATGTTGGAGTGTTGTGGAATGTTGTTCAAACATTTACTTTAGAGAGTATGTGCACTAGAGGCCCTTGGGTGTTTAAGAGAAGATTATGTATTTCAAAAAAAAATTTGTGGTATTATTCTCTAGTTATCAAAGACATCGATGTGGTTTTTTTGTTTTATTTTCTTCAGATTTTAGAGTTTTTATATTATATTATTGTGTTTGAACGTATTCTTTTAATTTCTTTATGTCTGTTTTATCCAACAAGTAGTGTCAGAGTTTGATCCGGTCCATAGTTTGATCTAGCTATAGTGACAGTAGTATAACCGTGACGCATGATAAATATTTTAAAATTGTATATTTTTCTTCATATACAACACTATCAAATATACATTTTTATGTGTATGTGATAAACAATCATTTAACAATTTAACTATCATATTGTTGTGTATTTGGTTCTTCACAAATAAAACTATTCAATAAAATATTTGTAGGGTCAACTCATAATTTTTAATAAGAATAAAAAATAAAATTATGCAGTAATATAACTTGTTATAAAATAAATAAATTAGTAGGCACAACTATCACCAAATTGGTGAAGGTAGATTAGTCCCAACTAATAGAAGTACTTAAAATTAATATATTAACATCTAGATTTGAACTCGTACCCTTAAATTTTTTGATTTTTAGAGACTTAGTGGATTAGTTTTCTGACTATGATTAGAGTATAGTAAAATGTAAATGGCAGAAAAATAAAGAACACAGTGAATTTATTTTGATTCCCCTTTCAAACCAAGGGTACATCTAGTCCTATTGCATACCACAAGAGATTTTCCACTATTGTTAGAATAAGTACAAGTCTAACTCTAAGACTTATGTTACAATTCTACAATCTGCCTAAGATAGCACACCACTATCATAGTTTACAACACTTGAAGAAAGTACACCACTTTCCTCAACTTACACAATAACTTGAATGATTTTACAACAATGATTTTGACTGGAATCAAGAGGGTATAACAGTTAATGTACTTTCTTTGTACAATGATAACAGTCTAATATAATTTCAAGTACAACAGATAACCTTTCTCAATGATATGACAATGTAAAACATGTACTTGAAATATGAAAGTTTGACTTTTAATGAATCTTTAAAATTTTCAAAAAGATTTTTAAGGTTGTATAAAGTTCTTAAGTTAAATATGAAACTAGGAAGTATTTATACTCCTTAGACATCACTTCAGATCAGTGGCAATCGTTCCTAGAAGATTGTTGAACATATGCAATTATCCAGATTGAATCAGAACTGAAGAGTTGCATTGCTTCGCAGTTGTATTCGGCTACAACCTAAGTGTAGTCGAATACACTTCTGTAACGTTCAAATTTTTCAAACAATTTGTGCTTGTATTCGAATACAGATCCATGTAGTCGAATACAGATGACTGAAATTTGCCACTGACTTGGTTTTGTATTCGGCTACATCATGTTGTAGTCGAATACAGATGTGTAGTTTTTGCTACTGACTTGGGTTTGTGTTCGGCTACAACATGCTATAGTCGAATACAGATGTGTAGTTTTTGCTACTGACTTCATCTGTATTCGGCTACACATATATATAGTCGAATACAACCTTGAATTTTGTCAAAAACATGATTTTCAAACATTGTTCATGCAATTTGACACTTTGAAAATTGTTTTGATGCATATGTTAAAGTAGAAGGTTCTCATGTGCATTTGAAATATAACAATATTAGATTGCATTATATACCTTAAACTATAAGACTTCTAGCTTATTGACAATAGTTGACTTGATTGTTGACTTCACTTTGAACTTGCAACTTGATCACTTTACTTGGTCTTTGTCTTCGTTGTTGACACCTAATTTTGTCAGTTTTTTATTTATTTATTTATCTATTTATTTATTTTATTTTTTATTAAAAAAAGGCGAAATAATAATAAATGTATAGAAATATAAAAATAAAAATAAATAATTAGGGCTATAAACTTTAGATAATCACATGTGTTCCCAGTTCTTGTTTGCCTCTAATTCCTGTTCAGACTTTTTTCTAAAAAATAAAAAATAAAATAATAAATAAATAAAGGTACATGATTGAATGAAAAGAAACCGAAAAGAAATGGCTTGATGGTCATAAAAATTGGTATAATGATGATCAATTGAATGAATTGATGGTCATAAAAATCGGTATAATAATAATCAATTGAATGAAAAAAAACCGAAAAGAAAGAGATTAATAGTAATAAAATGGTGATCAATTGGCAATTATTCCCTAGTCTTTTGTAACTTACACCCGAAAAGCCTATAAATAATCGATAGTAACAGTAGAAAGGGTAACACTATTTGAGAGCACGAAAAAAAAGAAAGAAGAGAGAATAATAGGCAAAAGAGGAGCAGAGAATCTGGTCTTGGGAAAATCAGTCCAGCAAAAAACCAATTCAGTAGTAAGGTATCACTTTCTTATTGCTTCTCTAATTTCTTCTTATTAGTCTTTGTATTGCATCCCTTTAAAAAATGTTCTTTTTTTCTTTCTCTTTGTCTGTTTATGCAAAAAATAAACTTATATGTTAAGCTTTCATTTTTCTAAAGTTGTCTGTTCCTAAAATTGGTTTCTTTGCAACACAAAATGCTAAGAAAAAAGATATAACTAATTGATGTTTATAATCCAATCACCAAGAAAATAAATTTCACCATATCGTAATATAACAAAAATCTCATATCACGTCTTTATCAAATAACAAAAAAAATCATAACAACGAATAAATAGTTTTTCCTTAGGTTTATAATTAATGGTCGCTACCGCCAGATGAAATTCGTCATCGCTCGCCGCACCACATCTCACCTCTTTCTCGTTTTTATTACATTTCGTTATGTTGTTTTCTAATAAAAATCAATTTTTCTTTAAAACATAAAATAAAAAGATACAATCCGTGAACAGACATCTCACTTCTTTTTTTCATCATTATTATTATTATTATTATTATTATTATTATTATTATTATTATTATTACATTTTTATTTTTAGATACGTATATAATAATTATTATAATAAAAAATAATTAAAATAGAGTAATAATAAAAATCTGACAACACATAAATATTTTCTTCCAAAGAACTACGTGTGTTTTGATTTTTCTATTGCATCTGGGGATACGTAGGAGCAAGGTTTTCCCTTGTTAGACCAAATTAATAAAAAAAAAATATTTTTCCTTCTTTTATTAATGTAAATAATTTATTTTCTGTTTTATTATTTTTTAGGGGGTAAAATAAATAATTAAGTAAATAAATAGTTTGTATACAATTAATTATAGAGTAACCGTTTTAACGGATGATGTAGGATAATATTACTTTCCCTATTCGTAATTGACTCCCGAATCCGTTTCTTGGTTCAAGAATTTTATTCTAGGTTCTATCTAATTTTCCCTTTTTAAAAAAAATAAAATTGGTGGCGACTCCTTTTTCGCTGACAAACCTGACGCGATAGCTGGCGACTCCGCTGGGGAGTTTTGAGAGTCATGCCCAATCTAATTAATTGTATATAATTATTTATTATTTTATTTATATTACCCCTATTGTTTTATTTGTTTTGTTATATTGTGAATATAATTATATGTGTCTTGTTAATTTATTTTTATTGTGACGATATTTTATTTTATTTTATTTATTTTTCTATACACTACCCTAACACGACTCACAAACTTATGAGTGGGCTCTATACCCGGACAGAGTGCAACCTAAGATAAGTTAGAGACTGTGTAATGATAATCTTCTGGATGTACATCATGTTTGGTTGTCATGAAAGTCTCACCTAGAGTTGACCTTTTCTAGAATATTTCCATTTTAATAGTTTACCTATTAATTGGTTTAAAATTTTAGAATTGAGTTGTGTGCTCTAGGAACCAATTTAGAACTATAGAGCCACCCATAGTAAAGGCTCACATTAAAAAAAAACCATCAAATAAGAAAAGAACCATGTAGGACACATGTATATATGAAAAAAACCTACCCTATCTATATCTCATATTCATCATAATGCATTGCATAATCATGCATGTTTCATCTTTTATTGCATAATTGCATATTAGGAGGTAGTAAAATGCATTCATTCTCATAACATTTTCCTTCAAGAAAAAATAAAAGAAGAAGCAAAAAAAAGAAAGCAAAAAAAAAAAAAAAGAGTACCATGATACCCTTACCGAACATGTTCTCGAGCTAAAATCATGGATGAATTGAAACATACCAAGATTATCTGAATCAAATGAAAGACCCTATGGCTACAAATTTGGAAATCTTGCAAACCCTTGATACTTGAAATCGTGGGAATACTTCATGGAAAAAAGTATACCACGAAGAACACATGTTTACCCCTTGATTTCATAAGTCTAACAATTTTTACCTTTTAGTCTACTTTTTGGTCTACCTCAAGTCACTTATCCACAAGATTTGAACCTGATACTAATGAGATTAATCTTCATCCTCCACCCCTACTTATGGGTCATGGACATACTTTTTTGGCTTTTCGCCGCAGGTGAACTTCTTGATGTTGGGTCGTCTATGTTGAACTTTCATCAGTATCGCTTATTACTTTGATGCCATGAAAAAATTCATCAATCTAAACAAAAATGTCAAATCTTGCATGAACCTTTAAGGCCAATTGAAAAAAAGCTCGACTAGACATTATGTTGAAGACATTGACGATGTTGCATATAGTTTCTAAGTTTATCCAAGGGGCAAAGTCAACAATGAAGATATTGTAAGTACAGATGTGCACCTAAGAGGGGGGGTGAATTAGGTGTTTAGGAGTTTTCCTTATTTTCAGAATTTAAGTGATCGATTTTTGTGTTTTAGGATAATAAGTGAAAGAGTAAATGGCAGTAAAAAATGAACACAACAGAATTATCCTGGTTCCCCTTATAACCAAGGTTACATCCAGTCCTCTTGCACACCACAAGAGATTTCTTCACTATTGTCAGAATACGTACAAGTCCCACCCTAGGACCTTTGCTACAAACTTCTAACAAATCTTCTAGGATAGCACACTACTATCTTAGATAAAACTATTTAAAGAAAGTACTACTTTCTTTTTACAAACAATGTGATTTTGATAAGAGTATAGGAATAAGAAAGAGGTAGAATGATAACAATCCAAGATTGCTTCAAGTACTTTGGGAACCTCAGTTAAGGATATGAAAATGATATGCTAGTACTTCAATTTGTGAAAAATGACGTTGAGAAAAATTCAGAAAAGTTGGTCAAAGTCTTTAAAGTTGTGTAGTAGGATTGTTGTCATTGAATCTGAAGTTATGGTGTATTTATAGTCCATAAACATCTCCTCAGATTCGTGGCTATTGATCCAAGAGGTTTGAGGAACAATTGCAATGATTTAGAGTCATTTTAGAACTGAAAAATTGCATTGCTTCCAGTTGTATTCGAATACATGATGTGTGTATTCGAATACACCTCATTGTAACGTTCAGAAAATTCAAAAAATTTCAATGTGTATTCGAATACACCTTTGTATTTTGTCAAAAATATTAATTTTAACACTTTGTAAATGTAATTTTGACTTTTGAAAATACTTTTTATGCATATGCAAAGATGTGAGGTTCTCATTGTATTTGAACTATGGGTTGTATCATTTACCTTTACATAAAACATTTATTATGAGAAGATTATTAATTTATCAATAAGATTTTTTTAGACTTCTTCTTTTTGAGCTTGTTGCTTTGATCATCATCACCATTGGTCTTTTGTACCATCAAAAACATATATTTTACATTCTCCCCTTTTTTGATTATGACAAAACCTTTTGTTGTTGTGGAGAGATTGCATCATACTCCCCCGTAATTTATGCGTACTTCCTTGTTTGATGATCAAATGAATATGTTTGTTGAGGACCTACATTTATGTTTTATAGACAACAAAGTACCATATTTTCTCCCCCTTTTGACATGATCAAAAAGAACAAGACAAGCAATAATATATAGAAAAAGCCAAGTAATCAAATGGAAGAGACACATAATAAGCCAAATAGTGTCACATAATAACTGAGCAAACCACAGATAATGTCACAGAATAAACGAGCAAACTACAGAGAATGTCACAGAATCCAAATAAAAACCAAAAAGGAAACAGAAAGTGCAATAAAAACATCAAAAAGAAATAAGCAGGACCTAGGAAATGAAATGCAAACTAAGCCTAGGAAACTAAACATGGATTAGTGACGTCCAGGAGGGAGATGGAGATGATCAATTTTGTTGGATAAGATGCACATCTCGTGAATCATGCTGCTATGGTTGGTTGCGATGATGGATTCGATAGCCTGAAAACGAGCATCGACGGAGGTGGTGAATCCAGAGAGGCAAGTCTGGAGGGAGTCAAGTTTGGCCATAACCATGCGATTAGACACATGATCATCATCAGACGCAGTATCTTCGTCATCATCATCGGCGGGGGCAGCATCAGGTGCAGGAGTGCCGTTAGGAGCAGCAGCAGATCTTTGACCAAGGTCACTCATATGTATGTATTTCTGAAGCGGTTCATGCCAAACGATTTTCTTGCTTGGAAGCACACTTAAATCGAGCAAATTGTCCTTAGTGATGGTATACAAAACTTCCTCAGAGAAGTCCACCCCGAAGTGTTCGATAATGCGAGTGACCTCCTTGGCGTATGGCAACCCAACAGCTTCTCTGGATTGAAACATGACTGATTTAACGAAATAAGCCCAGTTGAGTGGAAGGCCTTCGAACATGTAGTACATGATCTGGAGTTCAAACTCTGAAATCTGGGAGTAGTTACCAGCCTTTGGGACCAAAATGTTACTCAAGAAATAATGGAGCAAACGATAATCAATAGTAAGATTGCCAACACCATATCGTTGCTTTGCAAATTTTGAGCCGGCTTGAATTCTCTTTTGTTCCATAGTTTGTTTGTCAAATCGACAAAAAGCCACATAAGCATCATATTTAGGAACACCAGACCATTGACACAAGTTGTTGGGACTAGTTTTCTGACCTTTGAAAGGAATATTCAAAATCTCCCCAATGATTTTTGAATCGAGTTCAATAGTTTTTCCCTTAACGCGAGATTTTAGCATTTTTCCATCTCTAGTCAGATTGCAGTAAAAGACCCTAACTAAATTAGGATAGATAGGACCCTTGTATCCGATAAACTCTTCAACATATTGAGCTTTAAGTAAAGCAGGAAATTTAAATGCAGAGAAAGAGTCTAAAGTACCAATTTTGGGAATGATAAGCCGTTTGTCGGAGTAGATAGTGCGAAAACGTTCAATCTCTTCTGGGGAGTGAAGGAGCCGGGACAAATCAGTGATATGGACATTCTTCATCCTGTTCTTTGATGGTCCCACTGATGCATGTTTAGTCCTGGGTCCTCGTTTGCGTGCATCCATGTCGATTGAAGAAGATTTGACAGATTGGGGAAAAGATGGGTGTTTAGGGTTTTTGGTGGAGAAATAGGATTCTGAATGAAGAAGATAAGTAGAAATTGAACGTGGTTGTAATGAATACAACTTGGGTAAGTAGTTGCAATTGAGAGAAGTTGAAGATTTTGGTAGATATGAGGAGAGGGAGTGGCTGTATTCGAATACCTAAGTGGAATGGACGGTGAAAAACTGAAGCAGCCTTATATATTACTGTGAAACCCGAAGGTGTATTCGACTACACCTTGATGTATTCGAATACAAATGTGTCTGGGGAATTTGTATTCGGCTACACTGAAACTGTATTCGAATACAAATCTGGAAAAATGTGTATTCGAATCTCTAGAATTTGTATTCGGCTACAGCTTCAAATTTTTGGAAACACGAATGAATTTTTCATACAGAACATACTAAATAATGCATAGAATCACAAATGAATAACAAGTATTCAAGAATAATGAATCATGTAGAAGTCAATTCTATCTTCCTATTAAGAGAAAAAGTTTCAATTTTTGAAAATTAATGACAAAGTACCTTATTTTAAAGATCATCTTCAGTTAAGATACCAAGTTCTCTTCCTTTAAGCACATGATCGCACAAAAAATGATGACGTATATCAATGTGTTTAGTCCGAGAGTGCATGATTGGATTCTTTGAAATATTGATTGCACTAGTGTTGTCGCATCGTAACGGAATGCATTCAAGATCAAGTCCATAATCATATAGTTGTTGCTTGAGCCATAGAATTTGTGCACAACAACTTCCTGCTGCTATGTATTCAGCTTCAGCAGTACTGAGTGCAACACATGCTTGCTTCTTACATGACCATGATACGAGTGCATTTCCCAAGACATGACAAGTGCCGCTTGTGCTTCTATGGTCTGTTTTACATCCTGCATAATCTAAATCATAATATCCAACGAGACTACAGATACTACCTTTTGGATACCATAGTCCTACATTGATTGTTCCTTTCAAATATTTCATGATTCTTTTGACTGCTACAAGATGCGATTCTTTAGGATCCGCTTGAAATCTTGCACACAAACAGACACTAAACATAATATCTGGCCGACTGGCCGTTAGATATAATAGAGATCCAATCATACCTCGATATTTTGAAATGTCTATAGAAATACCGGATTCATCTTTATCAACATATGTCCCGGAACCCATGGGAGTTGCACTTTCCTTGCAATTTTCCATTTCAAATCTTTTTAGCAGGTTCTTTGCAATATTTTGCTTGATTGATGAAGATGCCATGCTTGAGTTGTTTGATGTGAAGGCCAAAAAAATAGTTTAATTTTCCCATCATGGACATTTTCAAATTCTCCTTGCATCATCAACGAGAATTCTTCACATATGTCATTGTTTGTTGATCCGAATATGATATCGTCAACATAGATTTGGACCAGCAAGGTGTGACCATTATTTCTTTTAATAAATAATGTCTTGTCGACTTTGCCTTTTTCAAATCCTCTTTCACATAGGAAAGCACTCAATTTGTCGTACCAAGCTCTTGGAGCTTGTTTTAGACCATAGAGAGCTTTTCTTAATTTGAAGACATGTGAAGGATTCTTGAAGTCATCAAAGCCGGGTGGCTGTTTGACATATACTTCTTCATTGATGTATCCATTGAGAAAGGCACTTTTCACATCCATCTGAAATAATTCAAAGTTCATAGAGCAAGCATAAGCAAGTAGTAAACGTATTGCTTCTAACCTTGTGACTGGAGCAAATGTTTCGTCAAAATCAATCCCTTCTTCTTGATTATATCCTTGGGCGACCAATCTTGCCTTGTTGCGAACAACTATACCGCTTTCGTCAAGTTTATTCTTAAACACCCATTTTGTACCAATGATGTGTTTATTTCCCGGATTAGGAACAAGTTCCCATACTTTGCTTCTTTTGAATTGGTTAAGTTCTTCTTGCATGGCAAGTATCCATTGATCATCTTTTAGTGCTTCACCAATTTTGGAGGGTTCTATTTGAGAAACGAATGCCATATTCGAGCACACATATTGTAGTTTAAGTTTTGTTGTAACTCCTTTGTTGATATCACCAATAATGTTATCAATTGGGTGATCTCTATGGGTCCTCCATTCCTTAGGAAGATTATCATTTTCCTTTTCAATGTTGACTTCACTTTCTTGACTTGGTTGATCAATTTGATGTTCTTTACTTGTATCACTACTTTCAATGTCATCATCATCATAAGAAATAACTTTGTCCTCTTTCGAGGGGTTAGTTTCATCAAAAGTTACATGCATTGATTCTTCAACGATTAAAGTTCTTTTATTAAAAATTCTAAATGCTTTACTAGATAATGCGTAGCCAATAAAAATACCTTCACTTGCTTTTTCATCGAATTTTCCAAGGTTGTCTTTACCGTTGTTTAGCACAAAACACTTGCATCCAAAGATGTGGAAGTGAGAGATATTGGGCTTTCTTCCTTTGTAGAGTTCATAAGGAGTTTTCTTAAGAATCGACCGAATGTTTACTCTATTAGAAACATAGCATGCTGTGTTTACAGCATCTTCCCAAAAGTACTTTGGTAGACTTGAATCACTTAGCATAGTCCTTGCGAGTTCTACCAAGGATCTGTTCTTTCTCTCAACAACCCCATTTTGTTGAGGTGTTCTAGGTGCGGAAAAATTGTGGAAAATTCCATTTTCTTCACAAAATTCTTCAAACAAGGTATTTTGAAATTCTCTTCCATGATCACTTCTAATTGATACAATTTTGGATGATTGTTCATTTTGGACTAGCTTGGCATAGTTTTTAAATGCTTTGAAAGCTTCGTTTTTACTTGCCAAAAATAAGGTCCATGTGAACCTTGAGTAATCATCAACAATCACTAGTCCATATAAATTTCCACCAAGACTTTTGGTTCTTGATGGACCAAACAAATCCATATGTATTAATTGAAGTGGTCTTGTAGTTTTTGTTTGTTTACCTTTTTGAAAGAAGTTTTTGTTTGTTTACCTTTTTTACAAGCGTCACATAATTTATCCTTTACAAATTTCATTTTTGGTAATCCAACAACAAGATCATGCTTGACTAATTTGTTTAAATGATCCATGTGGATATGTGCAATTCTTTTATGCCATAGCCATGCATCATTGTTGTCGCTTACCAAAAGACATTTCATTTTTTAGGATAAATCGTCAAGATTAAGTATAAAAATATTTTTAAAACGCTTACCGATAAATTGAATTTCATTTGTTGCTGCATTTTGAATGATGCACTCATCTTTGTTGAAGACTATCTTGTATCCTTTGTCACATAGCTGGCTAATGCTTATAAGATTATGCTTTAGGCCTTCAACATATAAGACATCTTCAATTGAGGGGGAAGGGGTTGTTCCAACTTTTCCAATACCTAAGATTTTTCCTTTGTTATTATCTCCATAGACTACATATCCTTTTGATTCAAGAGTCAAGGTTGAAAATTTTGTTATGTCACCCGTCATGTGTTTGGAGCACCCACTATCTAAGTACCACATATTTGAGGTACTTTGTGTGCATACCTACAAAATTGAAATCAAGTTTTATTAGGTATCCAATGTGCTTTCGGTCCTTGATGGTTAGTACCTTTCTTTACCCACACGCAATGCCCTTTAGGAACACTAATGTTTCTTGCATGACAGACATTAGGTGTGTGACCATGAAGACCACAATAGGAACAAGTAGGAGTAAATTTATTTTTAATAGCATATGTATGAAATTTCGTGTTCTTGGAGTTTTCCAAATAATGCAGAAAGTGAGAAAGTGACATGTTTTTGTTCTTTTCTTGAGTTTCATTTTGCTTCAATCTTCCAAGTTCAATTTCGTGTTCTTGGAGTTTTCCAAATAATGCAGAAAGTGACATCTTGGATAAGCTTTTCTTTTCTGATATTGCTGTCACCTTTGGTTGCCAAGCCCTTGTTAGTGATCTTAATACTTTCAGATTTAGTTCATAGTTGGAGAAAATCTTTCCAAGAGCCGTCAAGTGATTTGTTAAGTGGGAAAATCTTTTCTGCATGTCTAAGATAGATTCTCCAGGCTGCATACGGAATAACTCATATTCTTGAGAAAGTGTATTAAGTTTAGATCTTTTTACCTCTACGGTGCCTTCATGGGTTACTTCCAATGTGTCCCATATTTCTTTGGTTGTTTTACAGTGAGATACGCGGAAAAATTCATCAATTCCTAGTGCTGATTGTAGAATGTTTTTAGCCTTTTTATCGAACAACACTTTTCTTTTATCGTCATCGGTCTAGGAATTCTTTATCTTAATTTCTTCTTTGTTGTTGATGACTGTTGTTGGAATGTATGGGCCATTTTCAACAGCATCCCATATGTTGTCTCCTTGTGCTTCAAGATACGCTTGCATACGTATCTTCCAAAAATCATAATGCTCGACAACGAAGCATGGTGGTTTGTTACTGCTGCCACCGTCTCTGAAAACAGGTTGTGCGGAAGCCATGAGTTATTGATCGAGGAGTAAGTTACCTTGAACATGCTCTGATGCCAATTGTAAGTACAGATGTGCACCTAAGAGGGGGGTGAATTAGGTGTTTAGGAGTTTTCCTTATTTTCAGAATTTAAGTGATTGATTTTTGTGTTTAAGGATAGTAAGTGAAAGAGTAAATGGCAGTAAAAAATGAACACAGCAGAATTATCCTGGTTCCTCTTATAACCAAGGGTACTACATCCAATCCTCTTGCACACCACAAGAGATTTCTTCACTATTGTCAGAATATGTACAAGTCCCACCCTAGCACCTTTGCTACAATCTTCTAACAAATCTTCTAGGATAGCACACTACTATCTTAGATAAAACTATTTAAAGAAAGTACTACTTTCTTTTTACAAACATTGTGATTTTGATAAGAGTATAGGAATAAGAAAGAGGTAGAATGATAACAATCCAAGATTGCTTCAAGTACTTTGGGAACCTCAGTTAACGATATGAAAATGATATGCTAGTACTTGAATTTATGAAAAATGACTTTGAGAAAAATTCAGAAAAGTTGGTCAAAGTCTTTAAAGTTGTGTAGTAGGATTGTTGTCATTGAATCTGAAGTTATGGTGTATTTATAGTCCATAAACATCTCTTCAGATTCGTGGCTATTGATCCAAGAGGTTTGAGGAACAATTGCAATGATTTAGAGTCATTTCAGAATTGAAAAATTGCATTGCTTCCAGTTGTATTCGAATACATGATGTGTGTATTCAAATACACCTCATTGTAACGTTCAGAAAATTCAAAAAATTTCAATGTGTATTCGAATACAAGATGGTGTAGTCGAATACACTTGTATCAATTTTGCCACTGAATTGCTGGTTGTATTCGACTACATCAGGTTGTAGTCGAATACAGATGAGAGGTTTTTGCTACTGACTTAGCAATTTTAATCTGTATTCGAATACACCTATGTTGTATTCGAATACACCTTTGTATTTTGTCAAAAATATTAATTTTAACACTTTGTAAATGTAATTTTGACTTTTGAAAATACTTTTTATGCATATGCAAAGATGTGAGGTTCTCATTGTATTTGAACTATGGGTTGTATCATTTACCTTTACATAAAACATTTATTATGAGAAGATTATTAATTTATCAATAAGATTTTTGTAGACTTCTTCTTTTTGAGCTTGTTGCTTTGATCATCATCACCATTGGTCTTTTGTATCATCAAAAACATATATTTTACAGATATTATCAAGTTCTCTCAATTTGATTCTGAAGCACTGATAATATTTCTAAGTATAAAGTCTTACGATACTTTATTATATTGAAACATTCTTGTCTCCTTAATATTATGAATATCAATAAATGCATTTTGTTTTCTCTTCCTTTCTACCTCTCATATATTTAACCATTTCTTACTCAACATTATATGCTTTTCTTTTATTCTAACCATGTACCATACATATTTGGAATTAGTTCATTCATAAATAAGTTTGCTAAGATTTCATTACATAATTTCAGTTATGCTATTAGTTCCACTAAAGGGGATGGGAACGATAAAAATAAAATCCCTTATTTCGATGGACCTCAATATGTTGGGACATGCAGTTAACGTCATGTTAATCCCCTAGAAAGGTCGTTTTATCTTTATCATTATCTAATTGTGCTTTGAATATACCAATCACGTGGAGTAATTTGAAGTTTGTACCATGACTATTCTAGCCACCTACAAATCAAAAGTGAAATGTTGAAAGCATATGGGGATTTGACCTAATCATCAACCAGTTGAATCAAGAATGTAAAATTTGGGATAAGAATATGATCATTTATATGTACATATTAGAAAAATGTCTAAAAATTTGAAGTCATTTTCTATCATGACCCTCAACAATATAATCAAGTTGTTGGTATTCTAGCTGTTTTATCTTCAATGATCAAAGTAAGTCATGATGAAGAATAGTCACTCACAAGAATGAAAGTCACGACTATCCTGCTTATTATCAAACGTATAAGAAAAGCTAGATGGAAAGTTCTCGTACCAAATATTACCTCGTAACTGGGGAATACCCTCCTTGAGTATCAGACTATAACTGGGGCACCCCTTTGTTCCTTATTATATAGAATAAAGGCAGTGCGACCCATTCAAACAAAAAAAACCCATATCAAGAGTAATGATCTGTGTTGGCCGACTGAGTTCAATTCAAGAAAAATGTTGACTACCTCATGTCAAGGACAATTATTTCAAAAGATCTTAAAAGAAGAAGATATGAACTTCAGAGCTTCAAAAGAAAGAATTAGCACTCAAGAAGATTTCACATATCTAAAAGGACTAGCATGACAAGTGGACTCCCAACTATATGACCCCCAATACCATAAAAAAAATCATTCAAGTGTGGCTTTGATCCACACCAATATGGACTGAGAAGACTTATCACTACTTGCACACATTGATGCTTCAAAATGTATTACATATAAATAAAGACCCGCTAGGTTGAAAATCCAAAAGGACGACCTAGGCAAAAATTAGGGTATAAAAAAATAAAATAATAGTAATAAATACCCGCTAGGTTGAAAACCTAAAAAGGCAACCTAGGCAAAAATTAGGGTACAAAAAATAATAATAAATACCCGCTAGGTTGAAAACCTGAAAGGGCAACCTAGGCAAAAATTACGGTACAAAAATGAGTAAAGACCTACTAGGTTGAAAATCCAAAAGGACAACCTAGGAAAAAGTTAGGATACAAAGTCGAATAAAGACCTGTTAGGTCAAAAACTCGAAGAGGCGGCCTAGGCGAAAATGAATGAAGACTTGTTAGGTCAAAAACCAAGAAGGGCGACCTAGGAAAAAATTATGGCCACAAAAAGAAATAGAATGAAGAAGTTATAAAGGAAAATGAGCAAATGATATGGCTTACACAGATCAAAATCGAAGCAATATATTCCGAAAGGTTGTGAAGCTAAATTGGGGCAAATCATATCCTCCAAAGTGGGTTAATAACGCGATTGAAATTATGGTATGATTTATTAGCACACTTCTTTTATGAAATACTACTAATCGGGTCATTTACCCATATGAGATCACCTTATCTTCTTCTCTTCCTATGAATCGTTCTTTTTTTGTACCATAGATTTTCTCACTAAATATCATCGTCTAAACTAATTTCTTGAGTTATGAATCTTTTTGTCAAAATGCATTTTTATGATAATCATATGTTGGGGCACAAGATATGTGAATGTCAAGAGGCCAAAACTAGTATGATGTCTTTACACATAAGGTAGTGGTAACTAGATATCAAGTCGAAAATGTAACAAAAATCTCTTTAAAGATCAAAAGGACAATCTCCACTATTTATTCGAAGTTGTGCATATTCTTCATCCATGAATCCAAGGATCATGTTTGTAAAGAGGTGAAAGAAATAAATAAATAAATAAAAAGAATTGTAAAAAAGTTGATTGAAAAAATTGAAAAAAAAAGATGAAAATAAAGGAAAATGTTCATTCATCAAATGCATTCATGACATTTCATATTTTCAATAGTATATAAATTTATAGTCGGGACTACTGACCCGCACACTCTAATTTAAAGTCGGGATGACTAACCCGCATCCTCTGATTTAAAACCTAAGATGATTCTCCGTTACCTCACATCGATATTCTGGTTGACAATGTGGCCTGTAATTCTCTCTTCTCTTTTATGAATGTTTTCTCTGAATATAATCAAATTAAGATGGTTGCTGAAGATATGGAAAAAAATGACTTTCATCACCCCTTGGGGAAAATTTTGTTACAAAGTAATGTCTTTTGGTCTGAAGAATGTTGGGGCAACCTACCAAAGAGCTATGGTAACCCTATTCCATGGCATGGTTCATAAAGAGGTAGAAGTTTATGTAGATGACATGATTTCTAAGAAACAAAAGAAAAACATGTTATCGATCTAAAGAAACTCTTCGAAAGACGTTGAAAGTTTAAGCTAAAGCTTAATCTCTCTAGGTGCATTTTCAGCGTGAGGTTGGGAAAATTATTGGGATTTAGTGGTTAGTCATAAAGGAATAGAGGTCGACCCCGATAAGGTTCATCCCATTATAGAAATGCCTCCCCCAAGTACAAAAAGAGAAGTTTGCGTTTTTTTAGGAGACTAAATTATATCACAACTAACTGCCACTTGTGAACTAGTCTTAAAACTTTTACGAAAAAATCAAATAGTTGTGAGGAACGATGAATGCCAAAATGCATTTAAGAAAATCTAATAGTACTTGCAGAAGCCTCCAATTCTAGTCCCCCCAATTATTGGCCGACCCTTGATTATGTATCTTACAGTCCTCGATGGGGCCATGGGATGCGTGTTGGGGGAACACGATAAAACAGGAAAAAGGAGCATGCCATTTACTATCTAAGTAAAAAATTTACAGATGTTGAAACGAGATATACAATGTTAGAATGTACTTGTTGTGCCTTAGCATGGGTGTCCCATCGCTTGAGGCAATACATGCTTTGCCATACGACTTACTCGATATCCAAAATGGATCCAATCAAGTACATTTTTGAAAAGCCCGCTCTCACAGGGCGAATTGCTCGCTGGCAGGTGATGTTATCAGAATATGATATTACATATGTTACTCATAAAGCCATCAAAGGGAGTGCCTTAGCAGATTATCTAGCTAATCAACTTGTGGATGATTATAAGTCAATGCAATTCGAATTTCCAGACAAAAACATCACGGTTTTGTCTGAAGAATGCGATGATGGAAAATGGACATTGTTGTTCGACGGGGCCTCAAACATAATGGGGCATGGGATTGGGGTTGTCTTAATATCTCCCAAAAAACAGTTCATACCTATCACGGCGCACTTGTGTTTTGATTGTACCAATAATATGGCAGAATATAAAGCTTGTGCCATGGGAATTTTGGCGGCTTTGGAATCAAAAGCGAAAGTTCTAGAAGTATATGGAGATTCAGCCCTAGTCATTAATCAGCTTAACCAAGAATGGGAAACTTGAGTTAGAAGTTAATACCTTATTTTACCTACATAAAAAAATTGTCTTTACAATTTGACAGAATCACCTTTCACCATGTCAATGCTGATGCTTTGGCTACTTTATCCTCAATGTTCCAAATAAGTCAAAACGATGAAATCCATCCATTAAAATGGAGAGTCGAGATCATGCTGCCTACCGCCACGTAATGGAAAAAGAAATAAATGGGAAACCATGGTATCACGACATCAAACGTTATCTTAGAAATAGAGAATATCCTCTCGGAATATCGAAGAATGAGAAAAGAACTCTGATACGGTTAATCGTGAGCTTTTTCATGAACGAAAATATTTGTATAAGAGGAATCATGATATGGTACTCCTCAGATGCGTTGATGTCAATGAGGCGAGAGAAATTCTACAAGATGTTGACGATGGCTCTTATGGGATCCATATGAACGGACACGCCATGTCTAGAAAGATTCTTCGGGCTGGGTATTACTGGCTCACCCTAGAAAAGATTGTTTTAATTATGTAAAGAAATGCCATAAGTGTCAAATATATGCTGATAATATCCACACCCCACCAATGCCTCAAAACACCCTTTTAGCACTCTGGTTGTTCTCAATGTGGGGCATAGATGTCATCGGAATGATCGAACCGAAAGCATCAAATGGGTAGAGACCGCTTCGTACGCCAATGTAACCAGAAATGTGGTAGTCAAATTCATAAAAAAGGAGTTAATATGTCGTTATGGCCTACCAAGCAAGATCATTACTAACAATGCCACAAATCTGAATAACAAAATTATGGATGAATTGTGTGCCCCCTTTAAAATTCAAAACCACAACTCGTCCCCGTACATACCAAAAATGAATGGTGCAGTTGAAACAAGAAAAAAAAAACATTAAAAAAAAACATAAAAAAAAAATTATTCAAAAAATGGTTGTAACATACAAAGATTGGCATGAGATGTTGTCATTTGCACTACACGGGTATCGCACTTCGATACGCACTTCAACTGGGGCAACCCATTTTTCCTTGTATATGGGATGGAGGTTGTGCTACCCATCGAAGTAGAAATCCCCTCGCTAAGAGTATTAATGAAAGCCAAACTAGAGGAGTCAGAATGGGTACAAATCCGTTTCGATCAATTGAATTTAATCGAAGAAAAAAGGTTGGCGGCCTTATGCCATGGGCAATTATATCAGAAAAGATTGAAAAGAGCGTACGAGAAAAAAGTATGTCCTCGAGAATTCCGGGAGGGAGACTTGGTGCTAAAAAAGATCTTACCCATTCAAAAGGGTTATCGTGGGAAATGGACCCCTAACTATGAGGGCCCATACATCGTGAAGAAAGCTTTTTCAGGTGGAGCTTTGATCTTCACGAATATGGATGGAAAAGATTTAGTTCTCCCTGTAAACTCAGATGCCGTAAAAAAGTATCATACTTAAATAATGAATACTCGTTAGGTTGAAAACTTGAAAGGGCAACCTAGGCAAAAATTAGGGTACAAAAAATAATAATGAATACCCGCTACGTTGAAAACCTGAAAGGGCGACCTAGGCAAAAATTAGGGTACAAAAAAGAATACCCGCTAGGTTGAAAACCTGAAAGGGCAACCTATGCAAAATTAGGGTACAAAAAAAAAATACCCGCTAGGTTGAAAACCTGAAAAAGCGACCTAGGCAAAAATTATGGTACAAAAAATATAATAAATACCTGCTGGGTCAAAAACCTAAAAGAACGGCCTAGGCAAAAATTAGGGTACAAAATTATAATAAATACCTACTGGGTTGAAAACTTGAAAGGGCAACCTAGGAGAAGAAAAAAAAAAACAACAAAAACAAAGAATATATACTCAAAAAGACAGGACCAACGATATCGATCGGACTATGGCACGAGAAGTTAGTACAGTCTACCTTTAATTACTAGTAACCAAGTCGAGCCTTCCACCCATTTCTTTTGTTTTATCTTATGTATATTCTTTTTTTTTTTACCACGAATATTGAACCTCAATATATTGATATATACTTTTATCATCTTTATAATTTAACCTTCTTTCCCAAATGCATTTTGTGATTATCCTGTACTGGAAAGTTAAACATATACCATACCTTGATATAATGAATTGCGAAAAAGTCGGATATAGTATAGGTTGTTTGGAGTAAAAGGAAGACGACAATATGAGATCCAGTTTAAGATTACAACAATAATTCTTCAAAAAAAAAAAGGACAAAAGAGAGATCAAAGATATCAAGTTCAAGAAGAATGTACAAGTGCCTTTTTCATCCATGATTGTAATGGTCGTGTCCAATAAAAATATTAATAAAAACCAACATATTCATTCATTCATTCATTCATGACATTACATAAATTTAAATCCGAGAAAACGACCCACATGTTGAAGCTGGGAAAACGACTAGCACCCGAAGCCGAGAAAACGACCCGCATGTTGAAGCCGGGAAAATGACTCGCACCCAAACGAAGCTGAGAAAACGACCCGCATGTTGAAGCTGGGAAAACGACTCGCACCTAAAGCCGAGAAAACGACCTGCATGTTGAAGCCGGGAAAACGACTCGCACCCAAAGCCGAGAAAACGAACCGCATGTTGAAGCCAGGAAAATGACTCGCACCCAAAGCCGAGAAAAAGAACCGCATG
>JBBPBQ010020321.1:4383507-4517052 GCA_037974755.1 Cicer yamashitae | reverse complement strand
CGCACCCGAAGCCGAGAAAACGACCCACATGTTGAAGCCGGGAAAACGACTCGCACCTAAAGCCGAGAAAATGACCCGCATGTTGAAGCCGAGAAAACAACTCGCACCCGAAGCCGAGAAAACGAAGCCGGGAAAACGACTCGCACCCAAAGCCGAGAAAACGACCCGCATCTTGAAGCTAGGAAAACGACTCGTACCCTTCTTAAAAATTCTTTTCGGTCAAAATTAGAGTTGTCATCTTCACTTATCTTTTACTTTGATTCTCAAGTAAATTCTAAGTAAAGAGGGGCATCTGTTGACACCTAATTTTGTCCGCTTTTTATTTATTTATTTACCTATTTATTTATTTTATTTTTTATTAAAAAAAGCGAAATAATAATAATAATAATAATAATAATAATAATAATAATTATTATAATAATAAATGTATAGAAATATAAAAATAAAAATAAATAATTAGGGCTATAAACTTTAGACAATCACATGTGTTCCCAGTTCTTGTTTGCCTTTAATTCCTGTTCAGACTTTTTTCTAAAAAAAAAAATATATATATATATATATATATATATAATAAATAAATAAAATAATAAATAAATAAAGGTACATAATTGAATGAAAAGAAACCGAAAAGAAATGGATTGATGGTCATAAAAATTGGTATAATGATGATCAATTGAATGGATTGATGGTCATAAAAATTGGTATAATGATAATCAATTGAATGAAAAAAAACCGAAAAGAAAGCGATTAATAGTAATAAAATGGTGATCATATGACAATTATTGCCTTGTCTTTTGTAACCTACACCCGAAAAGTCTATAAATAATCGATAGTAAGAGTAGAAAGGGGAGCACTATTTGAGAGCACAAAAAAAAGAAAGAAGAGAGAATAATAGGCAAATAAGTAGCAGAGAATCTAGTCTTGAAAAAATCAGTCCACCAAAAATTCAATTCAGTAGTAAGGTATCACTTTCTTATTGCTTCTCTAATTTCTTCTTATTAGTCTTTGTATTGCATCCCTTTAAAAAATGTTCTTTTTTTCTTTCTCTTTTTCAGTTTATGCAAAAAATAAACTTATATGTTAAGCTTTCATTTTTCTAAAGTTGTCTGTTCCTAAAATTGTTTTCTTTGCAACACAAAATGCTAAAAAAAATACTAACTAATTGGTGTTTATAAACCAATCACCAAGAAAACAAATTTCACCATATCGTAATATAACAAAAATCTCATATCACGTCTTTATCAAATAACAAAAAAAATCATAACAACAAATAAATAGTTTTCTCTTAGGATTATAATTAATGGTCGCTACAGCCG
Organism: Cicer yamashitae; assembly: GCA_037974755.1. Lineage (NCBI taxonomy): Eukaryota > Viridiplantae > Streptophyta > Magnoliopsida > Fabales > Fabaceae > Cicer > Cicer yamashitae. Next base: position 4,515,736 of record JBBPBQ010020321.1, on the reverse strand, counting down.
GATCAAATTCATCCTTGCTCGCTGCAACACATCTCACCTCTTTTTCGTTATTATTACATTTCGTTACGTTGTTTTCTAATAAAAATCAATTTTTCTTTAAAACAAAAAATAAAAAGATACAATCCGTGAACAAACATCTCACTTCTTTTTTTTCGTTATTATTATTATTATTACATTTTTATTTTTAGATACGTATATAAAAAATTTTCTAATAAAAAATAACTAAAATAGAGTAATAATAAAAATCAGACAACACATAAATATTTTCTATCAAAGAACTACGTGTGTTTTGATTTCCCTATTGCACCTGGGGATACGTAGGAGTAAGGTTTTCCCTTGTCAAACCAAATTAATAAAAAAAATATTTTTTCATCTTTTATTAATGTAAATAATTTATTTTTTGTTTTATTATTTTTTAGGGGGTAAAATAAATAATTAAGTAACTAAAATAATTTGTATACAATTAATTATAGGGTAACCGTTTTGACGGATGATGTAGGGTAATATTACTTTCCCTATTCGTAATTGACTCCCGAATCCGTTTTTTGGTTCAAGAATTTTATTCTAGGTTTTATCTAATTTTCCCTTTTTTAAAAAAATAAAATTGGTGGCGACTCCTTTTTCGCGGGCAAACCGGACGCGACATTCATCAAAAACATAAGTATTCTTGCATATTTACATTCTCCCCTTTTTTGATGATGATAAAACCTTGTTGTTGTTGAAACTTCAAAGAGTTGATCTTTTTGATTTTTCTCCCCCTTGATGCATGCTTACTCCCCCTTTGATCTTGAGTTCATGTCATCATGTTTTGAAAGTTTGAAAACCTATAAATTCTTTAACAACAACAACATATCAATTTTCTCCCCCTTTTGACATGATCAAAAAGGTAGACAAACAACAGAAAAATATTCCAAGCATACAAAGTATATAGGGAATAAAAACATATCACAAGGTAGGGAATATAACATCAAAATCATAGTTAAAAGTTAAACATGTCTAAGTCATACATCAGCAATTTAAGAATTTGAGAGGAAGTGACTTACAAAGTATCAATACCTTGTATTAGAGATCATTTTCATTTAGAATGCCAAGTTCTCTTCGTATCCTATAGAATGAATCTTTAGGCAAAGGCTTTGTGAAGATATTTGCTAGTTGATTATGTGTATCCACAAATGTAACTTCGAGATTTCCCTTGAGAACATGATCGCGAGAAAGTGATGGCGTATGTCTATATGTTTGGTTCGAGAGTGCATGACGGGGTTCTTTGTGATATTGATAGCACTGGTATTGTCAGATCTTAGAGGGATGTATCTGATATCAAGTCCATAGTCACATGCCTGCTGCTTGAGCCATATAATCTGTGCAAATCAACTGCTAGTAGACCTGACATTGTGTTTGCAGTAGGATTATGTGCTAGATTTCAATCAGCACCTAAAGAATCTCATTTAACAACAGCAAAAAGATTTTTAGATATCTCGTTGGTACTACTGATCTTGGCCTTTGGTATAGAAAAGGCTCTCATTTTGATCTTGTAGCTTACTGCGACGCTGATTATGCTGGAGATAAAATTGAACAAAAAAACACAAGTGGGGCATTTCAGTTTCTTGGAGAAGCATTAATAAGCTAGTCGTGCAGAAAACAAAACACGATTGCTCTCTCAATAATCGAAGCTGAATATGTCTCAGCTGCAAACTGCTGCTCTCAAGTTCTTTGGATAAAAAATTAACTTGAAGACTACTCTGTAAGTTATTCAAGTGTTCCAATTTATTGTGATAATACAAGTGCCATAAATTTGTCAAAAAATCATATTCAACATTCAAGATCCAAACACATAGAAATTAAGCATCCTTTTATTCGTGATCATGTTAATAAAAAGGAAGTTGAATTAATCTTTGTTGATACTCAAAAATAACTTGCTGATATTTTTTACCAAGCCCCTTGTAGAGGAAAGTTTTAATTTTATCAAGGAAAAACTGAGAATTATCAAAAATCCAATCAGCTTGCATTAAATTCTGGTTCTGCACAAATGGAGAACGTTAAACGTTCTGTGTTTCCTGTGCGCATCATTCTCCGTTTCTGCTCTTCGGCGCGCATCATTCTCCCTTTTTCCCTCAAAAATCAGCAAAAGCTCTTTTGCGTGGCATTAATGAGACGTGTTTTCTTGTCTGCAAAAGCACTGCCACGCTGTAATTTCTCCTCTTTTCCAACACCAATCAATCACTTCACTTTCCCCAACAAAGTTGAAAAACTGCAAATCATCATCACGGTTATTCATCATCCCTAAAAACAGTTTTCTTCTTCTTCTTTCAAAAAATTGCAACTCTCAAACTTCTCAAAACCTCCAACACCATTTTTGTAAAAAATTCAAAAATGGCTCGAACAAAACAGTCCACTAGGAAAAACGTTTGCCCTCACACGCCTTCATCTCCATCATCTTCACCATTTCACAATGGTTCACCCTCACCTCCACCTAGACCAACTATTCCTCATGAAACCTCTGAAAAAACATTTTCAGGTTACTTGTATTCTTCCCCTGAATTAAGCCCTAAAAATGATTCCAACCCTAACCCTATCTCCCTCAACCCATTGTCAACCGTTCTCCCTCCTCTCTTCCAATGTTTCCGATCCTAATCTAAACAAAGTACCTCCTCACATTCGCTCATCCTTCCCTAAACCTACGGAGCCAAAGAGACGCTCCATCAGAGTATCCGTTGGAATCGGTACCTCCAAGGCTAAACCCTCAATCCCTACAATCTTCGACATCTCTAATAGTGAAGATTCTGTATGCTTTTGTCAAAAATATTTAGGTATTTTAAAGTCCCTCTATCCTCTGAAACCTCCACCATAAAGATCTCCAAATTCTCTTCAAAGAATGTGTCTCACATCAAGAAGGAGTCTTTAGCAAAACACATTCCTAAATATGCAATTCCCTCCACCTCTCTCAAGAGAAAGCGCTCTGTGAGCAAATCTGGTGCATCCACCACTGTCCCAAGAGAACAGTCTCCACCACCTGCACCATATCGTTCTCCACACCATTCTACTCACCAAACTGCTCAAGAACGTTCTCCACCTCTTGCTCGAGAACGTTCTCCATCCTGCCCAATCCAAACAGCCACTGAAAAATGTCCTCAATCCACCCCTCCTCATCAACCAGCTCAAGAACGTTCTTCCCCAATCATTCTCCCTTCATCCTTTCAACCCACACCATCTTCCGCACCTACCTTCCCTCCTCACTATAACACACTCAATGACATGTGTGCTCAACTACCATTCCACACTTCATCTATCATGTCACCAGCTTTTGTTTCCCCTAAAAACTACTTCCTCCATCTTCGCAATTAGTAAATTTCTGAACTTTCCCGACACTTCTTGTCTATCCAACCGTCCCACAACATCCCCATTCACGGCCCTTCCCACCATTGCCACCTCATTTGCCACTCTTTCATCCTTCTGCACTAGTGCACCTCCATCTCACTCCACTCTTCCCACAACACCTAAGGATAGCTCAAAAAGCCAGGCTAAGCGACAAAAAGTCCAGCATGACTCCACCAGCCAATCCATCATGGCTGCCCTGCAGACTATCATGGCTCGACAAATACTTCAAGACCAAGAGTTTGCAACTGTAAGGGAATGGATGACTACCCAGCTTGCTCCGAAGTTAGTGATTGATCCTCCTCCATTGGTTCCTCCTCCTTCCTTCCATGTTGTCCCAGAACTTTCAAGATCGTCGTCATCTTAAGGATCTTCTCCCTCCTTCTCTAAATAGGATTAGCTTTACATTTTTTCTCGCATTCCTTTTTGCTATTACAAAGGGGGAGACTAGCTTAGCTTTATTTTAATCTAATCCATACTTAGGAAGTTCTTTTGTAAATTGTACTTCTGCATATTTCAAAATTGTTTGAATCTATGCCAAATTGAATGTATGTAAATCTGCTTTTAGATACAATTAATGAAATGATATTTTGATAAATCTGAAGCATATTATGAGGGGGAGCTATTAAGCTCTCTATGATTGAAATAAGAATCAAAATTAAAAGCTAAATTAACATATTTGTCATCATCAAAAAGTGGGAGATTGTTGAGGCAAAATACCAAATTAATGTTTAGATGTAAACAAATAAAAGTTAATTAAAGACTCTAATTATGATTCTAAATTAAGTGTTAATTTAACATGTGCTTTTGAGTGAAATAATCCAAGATAGGTACAAAGCAAATGCAAGAGAAATCAGTTTAAAGAAAGAGCTAAAAATGAACAAAACTGAACCAAGAATGTTCTTGACATAATTTAGAAAACCAAGAACGTTCTCCACGTTTCTGTCATTTTCAACAAGCAAGATAAAATCAGTTTTTAATGCAAGGAAAGCTCCTGCAAATTGCGAATGGATTCCCATTTCATATACTATGAATATACAGCTCTCATATGAGCAAAAGAATGACTCAAAAGGATCAAAGATTAAAGAGCACAACTCAAAGCAAAAGTGACAAATGATCATTCTCCAGCAATGTAACATCAGTCTGCAGATTGATAAACATTCTCCAACATGTTACACATGATCTTCAGTAGCAAACATCTTTCTCCAGAATGTTTAACAATTATCTCCAAAATGATCAGCATCATTCTCCAATATGATGACATCGGTATAGAATGACACAAACATCCTCCAACTTACTGACCATCATTATCCAGCCTTGTTACATCATTCTCCAGCCTTATTTCATCTTTCTCCAAGCTATTTTGATAGAATCAAAACTCCAGATCAAATCAAAGACATTAACAAGCATATCTAAAGTACAAAGGATCATCAAACTCAAAGGAAATCTTATCAAAAATCGAAGAACTCAGCCTAGTCATCAGAATTCAAAAGTGTTCAAAGGCTGGAATATTTTTATTCATATAAATTGGTATTTGGTCAAAACTGACAGAGCACTACCAACAGCTCTTTTGACCATTATTAAATGCTCTAAAACGCCTATAAAAGGAACGCCAATGCACAGGGAAAATGCAAAACTTCAAGTGCTAAGAAAATCCACCAATCACATACACCTACATACTTGAAAGCTTCTCATTTCCAAGAGAATCAGTTCTGACTCTATCTTCATATATCCAGATCGTATTACTGAGTTCTTTTATCAAGAATATATTCTTAAACACGAGTTGAGCATAATCAGATTCTACCAATCTCTTTAAATAGTTATTGTGTAAACTCAAAACTATAAAGGTTTTTTATAGTTTGAGTAGTTTTTGTAAAAATCCTTTTATGGTTAAAAGATGAATTTGTAAAATCCTCTCAAGGTTGTTAGGTGACTTGATTGAATCCATTCTGGGTGGAAAGGAATTGTTGTTACAGATCAAGGTTGATCTTAACAACAACTGTGTAAAACTAAGAACATTGTAAAACCAAGAACATTCTTCGTTTGAACACTTAGTGGAAAATCTCACAGTTGTGAGGACTGGACGTAGCCCGAGTTGGGTGAACCAGGATATATCTTTGTGTGGTATCTCTTCCTTATCTCTATTTACTTTTAGTCATTTTAATTATCAAGTTAAATAGAGAAGCTAAAACTGTGATTTTAATTAACCAAGAACGTTCTCCGTTTTCTGTTTCCAGAACCCAGAACGTTCTCCGTTTTCTGTTTTCATAACCAAGATCATTCTTGAGTTATTTTCTTAATATTTTAACAGGAAATTTTAAAAAGGTGAATTTAAAATTCAAACCCCCTTCCTTGTAAATTGACATTACTACTTCAAAGCCATCAAGATTAATTATAAAAATATTTTTAAAACGCTTACCAACAAATTGGATTTCATTTGATACCTCATTTCAGATAACACATTCATCCTTGTTGAAAGTTATTTTGTAACCCTTGTCACAAAGCTGGCTAATGCTAATAAGATTATGCTTTAATCATTCAACGTATAGAACATCTTCAATTGAAGGAGGTGCGGCTTCACCAACCTTTCCAATGCCCAAAATTTTACCCTTGTTATTATCTCCATAGATCACATAGCCTTTTGATTCAAGAGTAAGTGCTGAAAATTTTGTTTTGTCACCATTCATGTGTTTTGAACATCCGCTATCCAAGTACCACATATTAGAGGTACTTTGAATGCATTCATACAAAACAGGATCATAGTTTGTTAGGTACCCAAAGTGCTTTGGGTCCTAGAGTATTAGTACCTTTCTTGACCCACACATAATGCTCGTTTGGAACACCAAAATTCCTAAAATGACAAGCATTAGGTGTGTGGCCATTTAGACCACAATAAAAGCATGTAGGAATAGATTTACTTCTATATTTAGGCATTTGAGATTTCTTTTGAACATAATTCTTCTTAGAATAATGATGATCATTTTGCACAACAATAACTTTCTCTTTGTTGGATTGATCACTTGCCTTAACAAAGATGGTTTTATTAATACTTGCTTTATCAAATTTTGAATAACCAAGGCCACTCTTGTCATTGGAATATCTTTGCATATTAAGAATATTTTCCAATCCAACTTGTCCCTTTTCATATCTTTCAATGACTCTATTTAGTTGGACAATTTTAAAAGAAAGAGAATCGCACTTATTACATGTAAACTTCTTTTTTAATTTTTAAAAGTCTTTTTCCATAGTGTCATTTTTCTCTTTAAGAGATGAAATTTGTTTCTTTTGAGTTGACATTGTTTTGCATAGAATTTTACATTCCATAAGTAATTCTTTTATTGCATCTTGAGCATCATTACACTCAATAAGTATTTCATTATTAGCTTCAGTATTATGAGAAGAATCTTTGTTACTAAACTCTTCTTCTTCGTCGGATTGGTGTGATGTCATCAAAGCAACATTTTCATATTCCTCACTTTCCAAATCTGAGGATGAACTGACTTCATTGTCCTCCCATGCTATATAGGCCTTTTTGAATTCTTTCTTCTTGAGAGCACTTTTCTTGACAATAGTTGGACACTCCGCTTTTATGTGTCCTTGCTTGCCACACTCAAAACAAGTGATGTTTTGATTTGTAATGGAACTAACCAAATTTCCTTTTTTTAAAAAGTTTTATCGTTTTGAAGGAACTAACCAAATTTTTTTACTTGGAAGGTGATGTTCTCATCTCCATCTGAGTTCTCATCATCTATCTGTTCTCAAAGAGCATTGCCTACCAAATTTCTTTACTTGGAAGGCAATGCTCTTTGGCTTCTTTTCTAGAATTTCATTCATTTCTAGTCTTCCAAGTTCAATCTCATGTTCGTGGAGTTTTCCGAAAAGTTCAGAAAAAGACATCTTTGACAGGCTTTTCTTTTCTGAAATTGTCTTTACTTTAGGTTGCCACGCCCTTGTTAATGATCTTAGAACTTTAAGGTTCAATTCATCATAAGTGAAGATCTTGCCAAGCGCCGTCAAGTGCTTGGTCATATGAGAGAACCTTTTCTGCAAGTCCAGAATAGGTTCTCCAGGCTGCATACCAAATAATTCATATTCTTGAGATAAAGTATTAAGTTAAGAACGTTTTACATCAACTGTTCCTTCATGGGTTACTTCAAGAGTATCCCATATTTCTTTGGAAATTTTGCAATGAGACACGTGGAAGAACTCGTCCATTCCAAGTGTCGATTGTAACATGTTTTTGGCCTTTTTGTCAAACAGCACTTTCGTTTTGTCATCATCTGTCGAAGAAGCTTTTATCTATATTTGCTCTTCATTGTTGATGATTGTCTTTGGAACATACGAGCCATTTTCTACTACATCCCAAATATCATCTCCTTGTGCCTCAAGGTATGCCTGCATGCGTATCTTCCAGAAATCATAGTGTTCTCCAACAAAGCAAGGTGGTTTATTGCTACTACCACCATCTCTAAAAACTGGTTGTGCGGAAGCCATAAATAAGGATCGAGGAACAAATTTCCAGAACCTGCTCGGATACCAATTATTAGTACATAGGCGCACCTAAGAGGGGGTGAATTAGTGTTTAGAAATTTTCTGGATTTTAGAGACTTGGTGGATTATTTTTTTGACTATGATTAGAGTATAGTAAAATGGAAATGGCAGAAAAATAAAGAACACAGAATTTATCCTAGTTCCCCTTTCAAACCAAGGGTACATCCAGTCCTCTTGTACACCACAAGAGATTTTCCACTATTGTTAGAATAAGTACAAGTCTAACTCTAAGACTTCTGTTACAAACATCTAACAATCTGCCTAAGATAGCACACCACTATTCTAGTTTACAACACTTGAAGAAAGTACACCACATTCCTCAACTTACACAATAACTTGAATGATTTTATAACAATGATTTTGACTGAAATCAAGAGGGTATACCAGTTGATGTACTTTCTTTGTACAATGATAACAGTCTAATATAATTTCAAGTACAACAGAGAACATTTCACAATGATATGACAATGTAAAACATGTACTTGAAATATGAAAGTTTGACTTTTAATGAATCTTTAAAATTTTCAAAAAGGTTTTTAAGGTTGTGTAAAGTTCTTAAGTTAAGTATGAAACTAGGAAGTATTTATACTCCTTAGACATCACTTCAGATCAGTGGCAATCGTTCCCAGAAGATTGATGAACATATGCAATGATCCAGATTGAATCATAATTGAAGAGTTGCATTGTTTCGCAGTTGTATTCGGCTACAACCTAAGTGTAGTCGGATACACTTCTATAACGTTCAAAATTTTCAAACAATTTGTGCTCGTATTCGAATACAGATCCATGTAGTCAAATACAAATGACTGAAATTTGCCATTGACTTGGGTTTGTATTCGGCTATATCATGCTGTAGTCGAATACAGATGTGCAGTTTTTGCTACTGACTTCATCTGTATTCGACTACACATATATGAGGTCGAATACAACATTGACTTTTTTTTGATTATCTATATGATTATTATAAGGCTTTTAAGTTTGCTAACAAAAGTTTGGGATGCTCTGAAAAAGAAGTATGATATCGAGAAAGTTGGTTATAAGTAAGAAGTATGATGTGAGTTGCTACATCAAATTCCGTGGAGGCACAACCCCCTGAAATTCAGAAGATAGTTTATGAAATCATCACTGAATGTACGACTTTAGATGATCAATTTCATGTAGCTGTAATAATAGACAAATCGCCCTCTACTTGTAAGGATTTCAAAAATTATCTTATCCACAAAACAAAAGAATTTTCACTAGAAAGATCAAGTATTAGTTGTTTTAAACCACAAGAAATGAAATGTGGATCACAATTCATTTGGGACAACTGTGGGATACCACGTCATATGGCACACAAGTGTAGGAACAGGTCAAGCTTTGATCTACAAGCTAACATGATTGAAGATGAATTTGTTGCTATGATTACTAAAATAACATTGTTGGCGAATCAGACAATGATGGATTGACATTGGCGCCTCGCGCATCTTTGCTATGATTGTGCTATATTCAAAACATACACAACTGCTGAAGACAAGAAAATGTTGTTAGGAGATACTCATACCACTAATGTTGTTGGTTTTGAAGATATAAAGTTACATATCTCTTCTGGAAATATTTTGTTCCTAAAAGATGTGCTGCACACTCCAGAGACGAGGAAGAATCTTGTTTCAAATGTTTTATCTAATAAGTTAGGGTTTACTCAGTCTATAGAGGTTGATTTGTATACTATTACTAAAAATGGTATTTATGTTGGGAAAACGTATGCCATAGATAACATATTTAAGTTGAATGTTGAAATTAATAAAATGTCTCATTCGGTACACGTGTTGTGTAATTTTAGTATCTGACTATACTTTTGTATATCTTATGAAAAATAAAAGTGAAGTGTTTGATATGTTTAAGATTTTTGTAACAGAAATTGAAAATCAATTCAGTAGAAATATTAAGATGTCTCGTAGTGATAGAGGAACAAAGTATGACGGTCACATGTTTAATGATTTTTATAAATCGAATGAAATTATGCATGAAACTAATGTACCATATTCTCCTAAAATGAACTGTAAATCTGAAAGAACGAATATAATTTTTACTGAATTGATTGTTGGTATTATTATGCTTAATTATGGTGTTGCGTCTCATTAGTAGGGAGTGGGATTTTATTGACTTTTTGTGATGTTGTTAATAGAGCCTATGACATAAATGATAAAGTGATCATTGAGTCAAATGATGTTGACTTTCATGAAAATAAATTCTTTTTCAAATCGAGAAAAAATGGAGGCATTGGAACTAGTCACGTTCTCGTTATCAGGAGCGTTGAAAGCAACAAAGAAGGGGAAACAAAACCTCGAAGAAGTAAAAGAGAAAGAGCTTCTAGAGATTACTATACTGACTATTGGACCAATGCATTAGAAGAGGAGCCAACAAACCTCCAATAAGTTGTGTCATCTTTGGATGCATATTTGTGACAAGAAGCCTTAAACGATGAGATGAACTCTTTAGAGTCTAACAAGACCTAACATTTAGTAGACTTGCCTCTTGGTTGCAAATTGATAGGTTGTAAATGAATTTTTAAAAGAAACTAAAATCCGATGGAATTGTTGATATATAGAATGCTTGCCTTGTAGCCAAATGTTTTAGGTTAAGAGAAAATATAGATTTATTTGACACATTTTCACCACTTACAAGAATTACATCTATTAAGATACTAATTTCACTAGTTGCTATTTATAATTTGGTGGTACACCAAATAAATGTCAAAACTGTTTTTTAAATGGTGATTTACAAGAAGAAATATATATCAAGCAATATGAAGATTTTGTAATTTATGGAGAAGAATACAAGGTCTGCAAATTAGATAGGTGTCTATATGATCTTAAACAAACTCCTAATCAATGGTATAAAAAGATTAATTTAATTATCTCGAATGAACTTAAAGTGAATGAAAATGATAAATGTATTTACTACAAAATTTAAAATGAGGAGGAAATGATCTTGTGCAAATACATTTATCACAACATATTTTGGATGTTGTTGTCGATTTGACATTGTAACTACCGGAATCAAATTCAAAGCGAGCATCAATAATTGTGGTGAAACCCATGAAAAAAGTAACAAAGCTACCTTACTTTTTTGTCTGTTTGGCATGCGTATTACTTGATACATTTCATTATTTCAAGGATTTTGTGTACTTGATGTGTATTTGTTTGTGATTATCTTGTTGTTTCCTATGGAGTCTTTGATTACTGCTTTACCACATATGTTATGGACAAAGACAAATACAAAGTGTACATAGGACGGATATTAGGCAAATTGGCAAGCACTTTCCCGATGCTTCATTTATGGTGTTCAACATGAGGGAGGGAGAACACCGGAGACATATATCAAATATTTTGTTTGTTGAAAATGATGTTGAAAACTATAGAACTAGTTAGTGTGAATTGAAAAAATAAGAAAGTCTCATATAGAAAGAATACTCAATTTTGTGAAGGTGATAATTCACGCAAATCGACCACCACACGTGTCAAAAATATTTATTTTTTAACTTTTTCGCGTGACAATTTATGTGGACCCGGTCAATTGGACCACGCTTATTTGTCTCTTCAGTTACAGAATTCCTCCATGAATAAAGAACTCTTTTTGAAAAATCACATCAAAAACACTCTGAAAATTCATGTCTTTTCTCTGTTTCTCTCCTCCGATACAGTTTTTCTTAGTTGTTTTATCTTGCGGATTTCGTGATTGATAGTCTACTTTACACAATTTGGACAGCCGCAACTCAAACCAATAATATATTTCATGATTGAAATTTATTTTGAAATAGTTTTCATCAACTTTATCATCAAAAACATCATCTTGATGCATTGCGAACGAGGCGGGTGGCCGGTTTGGCGTTCAAGTTGGCCGCACTCTTGATTTATAGAAAAATGTATACAGGAGAACATGTAACACTAAACATGATATATAAGCAAGCGCCTTGAAATTTTTTGCAATTGATGTCACTGTTGAATCCATTACTTCTTCGAGTCTCAAATGTTTATAATGTTTATAGTATAGATATAAATATAATTACTTAAAACCAGACACAACTAACATGCCAAATGAATTACAAAGGCATGTGCCTCATACCTAAAAAAATAAAATTATTTAATGAAGATAAAAGATCTCCTACAAAAATATATTTATATTACTACTGAGTAAGTTTACTCAGGTTTTCTATTAATATTTTTATGCTAATTTTCTATTAATACTAATAATTATAATGAAAATATTAATCAACTCTATCTTTTAAAAGGTAAACATGTAAAAATAATAACAAATATTAATAAATTTAGTATTAGTATCAACTTTCTTAATTCTCGTAATTTGATTTTTTATATAGAGACAAACCGAGGTAATATCTCTTACTTAATAGGGTCATCAAACTTGTGTGGGTCGGTTGACTCTGTTTAAATGGTTAACAGTAATTTTAAAATTGAGATTCATACAATTTGTAATATATAATTAAATTTCTACGGTACATTGAAAAATTAACATGTCTTGATACTATTAAAATTAAATCACTAATAATTGAATGATATGTCATTTATATATAAAAACTCTTAATTTAGTAGATACTATAGTAATGCATACGTGGACAAATTAAAAAAAAATTATTGATTACAAAATTTATAATACCGATACACACTCTATTTTTTATTATACCGTAGACTTGTGTCGTAATATTTCTAAAATTTGTATATTTAAAAATTATTTTAAACTATTTGTTAGAGAAAGTTATCCTGAGATTGACATGTATCCAAAGATTCATTGCCTCAATGTTGTTTCAATTAGACATGTTTTTCAAACAGAGTCAATATAATGAGAGGAATATTAGTTTTTAAGATTTATTCTCATTATAAAGTTATTTATGAAATCTTTGACAAGCATATCGTCAGAATTAACTAACATAGTTGATGATGTTAAAACTATTAATCAACCATCTCATAAAATATATTGGAATACTGAAAAACTGTTTAGCATAAATATCTCGCTAACTGGACTGACAAGATATAAATAAACTATTACAATTATTAAAAATCGACATTTTTATATAAATGATAATAAATTTACATTGCAAACTTGAATATTGTAGCAACTTAGAGCCACGTAAATGCACGAAACAGTTGTAACTGAAATTAAATGAGTTGCCGACAACACTTTTAAATAGATTTATAATTGGGAATAAGACCTATATATAACAAATGACTATGTTTTTCTTTGCTTTCTTTTATTTTTAGAGTAAATATTTATTTTGATCCATGAGAAATTGTTAAAGACTTATTTTAGTATTTGAGAAAAATAAAAGGATTTTTTAGTTCATAAAAAACATAAATCAGACTAAATTAATCTTTATGTGAATTATATTTAGAAAATTGGTTTCTTTTACTAACTTGTTCAATAACTCATCAACTTGATTCTCCTACATGTAATTTCTATAAGAAAAAGACAATTAGGTCCTTGACAATAATTAAAAATAGCCAATTAAGTTTCTGACAATAATTAAATAGACAATTTAATCTCTGCATCAAAAAATTCACTAAATTATAATATAATTTTTAAAAAACGTCAATATATCCAAATTAAACCACAACGGTATCTAAAATTATCTAAAACATCATATAAAAAAAGGTACCAGCATGTGATCTTAATCTTACCCAACTAATTTCTTCTAATTTGTTGACCTGATTTGTGTTTGTCACTTAAATTTGAATAAGAAATTCACATAAAATAGCAAAGAACAAGAAAAAAAAACCACAACATGACAAAGTAAGAACCGAAAATCCCGTCAACGATAAATAAAATATCCACAAATTGCAAAGGCAAATAAAAAATTCACATAAAATAGCAACAACAAAGCAAAAATCACATTAACAGTACATGAAATCGCACATTCAAAAATGCATACAGGAAGAACAATAATGTACCTTCAGAAATGCGAGAGCGAAGAAAAAAAACGTGAGAATGAATAAAAAAAAATGCAGCTTCTGAAACAAACGATAGAGACGGCGGAAGTCACACCTTCAGAATCGCAGACCACTATGAAATCAAAATGCTTTATATCTTAGACTTGTGGTTTCTCTAGATTAAATAGCACTTGGGTTTATTTTTCCTAAATTTAGTGAATAACTAAATTGTCTCGATTTATTTTTTTTAAGAATTAAAATGTGTTTTAAATTTTTAGAGACTTAATTGAATTTTTTAAAATTTCTCAGAGACTAATTTAATCTGATTTATTTTTTTTATAAACTAAAAGATATTTTTATTTTTCGGATCCATCAAAAATTTTAAGAGATCAAGATAAATATTTACTCTTATTTTTACTTTTGGAAGTATATATTTATCACTCATCGTACGGAAACACCCAATTTAGGGGTTTGTCGGTTTGCAATATACTTAGTAATGTGGATAATATTTGCCGGTTTCCTTATCAATCAAGTTTTGTGGATAACTTATCTGAGATTAAATCAGCCACATGTATTTTAATGTTTATGTTAAATATTTTTTCAATTATATTTTCATCTCTCTCACAAATAAAAAATTTAATTAGTTAAGATTAAACCGTTTGATTATCTATATGATTATTACGGTGCTTGTAAGTTTGCTAAAAAAAGTTTGGATTGCTCTGAAAAAGAAGTATGATATCGAGGAAGTTGGTGCTAAGTAAGAAGTATGATGTGAGTTGCTACATCAAATTTCGTGGAGGCACAATCCTTTGAAATTCAGAAGATAGCTCATGATATCATCACTGAATGTACGACTTTAGATGATCAATTTCATGTAGCTGTAATAATAGGCAAATCGCCCTCTACTTGTAAGGATTTCAAAAATTCTCTTCGCCACAAAACAAGAATTTTCACTAGAAAGATCAAGTACTAGTTGTTTTAAACAACAAGAAATTTATCGGTGCAGTTCTAAAGTCAACTAGAATGGTGACCCACAAAAGGGCCCACTTTTGAAGTAACAACCGACCTATTTTTGAAGCAAGAACCACCACCTAGCAATAAAATCTGGCTCATAATTTAGTTGGGACAGCTGTGGGAAACCACGTCATATGGCACGCAAGTGTAGGAACAGACCAAGCTTTGATCTATAGGCTAACATGATTGAAGATGAATTTGTTGCTATGATTACTAAAATAACATTGTTGGCAAATCAGATGATGGTGGATTGACATTTGTGACTCGCGCATCTTTGCTATGATTGTGCTATATTCAAAACATACAAAATTGCTGAATACAAGAAAATGTTGTTATGAGATACTCATACCACTAATGTTTTTGGTATTGAAGATATAAATGATAAAGTGATCATCGAGTCAAATGATGATTTTCATGAAAATAAATTCTTTTTCAAATCGATAAATAATGGAGGCATTGGAACTAGTCACGTTCCCGGGATCACGAGCGTTGAAAGCAACAAAGAATGGGAAACAAAACCTCGAAGAAATAAAAGAGTTGCTAAAGATTATGGTCTCGACTATGCGACCTATGCATTAGAAGAGGATCCTACGAACCTCCAATAAGTTGTGTCGTCTTTGGTTGCACATTTGTGGCAAAAAGCTTTAAACAATGAGATGAATTCTTTATAGTCTAACAAGACATGACATTTAGTAGACTTGCCTCTTGGTTTCAAATCAATAGGTTGTAAATGAGTTTTGTAAAATAAACAAAAACCCAATGGAATTGTTGATATATACAAAGCTCGCTTTGTTGCCAAATGTTTTAGGCTAAGAGAAAATGTAAATTTCTTTGATACATTTTCCACCAGTTACAAGAATTACATCTATTAAGATACTAATTTCACTAGTTGCTATTTATAATTTGGTGGTAAACCAAATAAATGTCAAAACTGTTTTTTTAAATGGTGATTTACAAAAAGAAATCTATATGAAGCAATATGAAGATTTTGTAATTCATAGACAAGAATACAAGGTCTGCAAATTAGATAAGTCTCTATATGATCTTAAATAAACTCCTAAGCAACAGTATAAGAAGATTAATTTAATTATCTCGAATGAACTTAAAGTGAATGGAAATGATAAATGTATTTACTACAAAATTGGAAATGAGGAGTAAATGATCTTGTGCAAATACATTTATCACAACATATTTTCGATGTTGTTGTCTATTTGACATTGTAACTACTGGAATCAAATTCAAAGCGAGCATCAATAATTGTGGCGAAACCCATGAAAAAAGTAACAAAGCTACCTTACTTTTTTGTTTGTTTTGCATGCGTATTACTTGATACATTTCATTATTTCAAGGATTTTGTGTACTTGATGTGTATTTGTTTGTGATTATTTTGTTGTTTCCTTTGAGGATTACTGCTTACCACATATGTTATGGACAAAGACAAATACAAAGTGTATATAGGACGAATATTAGGCAAATTGGCAAGCACTTTCCCGATGCTTCATTTATGGTGTTCAACATGAGGGAGGGAGAACACCAGAGACATATATCAAACATTTTGTGTGTTGAAAATGATGTTGAAAACCATAGAACTAGTTAGTGTGAATTGAAAAAATAAGAAAGTCTCACATAGAAAGAATACTCAATTTTGTGAAGGTGATAATTCACGTAAATCGACCACCACGCGTCAAAAATATTTATTTTTTAACTTTTTTGCGCGACAATTTCTTTGGATCCGGTCAATTGGACAGCGATTATTTCTCTCCAATTACAGAATTCCTCCATGAATAAAGAACTCTCTTTGAAAAATCACACCGAAAATCCAAGTCTTTTCTCTGTTTCTCTCATCCGATACAGTTTGTCTGAGCTGTTTTATCTTGGGGACTTCGTAATTGATAGTCTACTTTGCACAATTTCGACAGTGTCGCGAATCAAGCCGGTAATATCTTCGATGCTTGAAATTTATTTTGAAATAGTTTTTCAAAACTCAAAAACAACAGTATGATTATGACATGATTGCGATGGTCAGTAACTTACCATGAAGATGATCCATCATTTCTTGAGATCAAGTGAAAATTGGCTTCAACTTAGTCATCAAAAACATCGTCTTGATGCATTGTGAACGAGGTTGGTGGCCGGTTTGACGTTCAAGCTGGCCGCACTCTTGATTTATAGAAAAATGTATACAAAAGAACATAAAACACTAAACATGATATATAAGCAAGCGCATATGATACACCTAAAACCAATAACTATCTTTTTTAATAATGATATATCATTTTCGTATATTCATTCAACACATTACTTTATCTTTATTTCTCTTATTTTATCACATCAACAATCACAATACTTTTTATTTTTTTTTTCTCTCAAAATATCACAGAATTATTTAAGAATATCTATTAATAATTTTTCGATCATTCTTACCCTTATAATTCGAACTACAAGAATCCAACAATAAAATTGTCTCATCAAAACTATGACATATGATGGCTCTATTTATAGTGTCTAGGATTCTCCATTAATTTCTTTTTTACTAGAAGATTCTCCATTAATTGATCGCTATAGTAACCACCACGGTTTAATTTTAATTGGAATCTATAAATAATTAACATTCTATATTTTTTATTTGTATATAAAATTAAATTTTGTTAGAATAACTTTTAACTTACTTTTATTGAAAAAAAAGGGAAGATGTGCTGTACTCCAGTTATATCTTATAAAAATGAGTAGAGATAATTTTTTTTCTTAATATTTTTATTGGTTGTTATTTTAAAGAAGCAATTGACTTTTTTATAATTTTTTTTATAGTTTTTAATTTATATTTAAAATAATTTCGGTTACTATTCTGAATGAAGCAATTTCTGATGTAAAGATGATTTCTTTTTTTCACGCAAACGTGACATTAATAATTTATTTTTTATTTTTTTATTTTTTTATTTTTTATATACCCAACTATGTAGAATTCAACTAATGTCAGGAAAATTATGTTACTTTAATTTTAATATATATTTGTAAATGATAAAAAATATTAATTACTTATAATTTGTCTCGTGCAAAACATAAATACATACACTAGTGACGGTAGTATATATAACCGTGTCGCATGGTATCCCGGACGCCTGTTTCGCCTTCAAATATACATTTTTATGTGGATGTGATAAACAATCATTTAACATTTTAACTATGATATTGTTGTGTATTTAGTTCTTTACAAATAAAACTATTCAATAATAATATTTGTAGGGTCAACTCATGATTTTTAATAAGAATAAAAAATAAAATTATGCAGTAATAAACTTGTTACAAAATAAATAAATTAGTAGGCACAACTATCACCAATTTGGTGAAGGTAGATTAGTCCCAACTGATAAAAGTACTTAAAATTAATACATTAACATCTATTTGAACTCATACCCTTAATTAGGATATATTTTGAAGGGTGATAGAAATGTTACATTATCATATATTATTATATATATTCTTTTAAATATTTTTTCAAATCTAAAAAATATATATTAATATATGGATTGAACCCTCTAAAATTCTTCTTTAACATGCAGTGTTTGAGGAAAACAAACTGCACGTCCAAATAACTTTTATTCTAATTTAATTATTTATTCTTCCAGTGGAAAACAAAGCCCAAATGACTTTGTCTAGAAATTATTACTATGACTTTGTCAGTTACATCTTTCATTGCGATAATCTTCGAAATCATGACAAATACACTTCAAAGGTTCTTCACACGTACATGACCTGCAAGTTGAATCACATGTTGGTTTAACATCAAGACATTTACATTGAGGAATAATTGATCTTGTGCAAACACCTATATTATCACAACATGGTATAGATGTTGTTGTCGAGTTAACATTGTAAATACCATAATCAAATAGAAAGCGAGCATCAATAATTGTGGTGAAACCCAAGAAAAAAATTAACAAAGCTACCTTAATCTTCAAATCCATCTCTCTAATTTTCTCTCTTTATATGTATGATGATTTTTTTTTTGGCTGAATATTGATGATATATATCCCTTTCTTTTCTTAGTTGTATGTAGTATATGAAGATTGCATTTTCTCATTTATAGAGATTAAATTTGAATAAGGGCCGTTATGACTATTTGACACATTTCTAAGTCACTTCTCCCTTTCTTTTTGTCCCTTCGATATTTTAGAGTAGTCATAATACCATTGTTCCTTCGGTTTAAGAGAGGTCATAACGCCAATGTCTCTTCGGTTTTAGAGTAGTCATAATACCATTGTCTCTTCGATTTCAGAGTGGTCATCATACCACATTATCGCTTCGGTTTTAGAGTAGTCGACGTGTGGTAGTCCCTTATGTATACAAGTGATCTTAATATTGTACTTCTAGAGTGACCGTAATAGCCATATTTGAGGGTGTAATTCTAGAACCGTACAGTGGAATGCCGATACAATTTGTAACTTGACTATTTAATCCTGGGGACGTCGAAGTTGATAGTATGCTTGAACAATTTTGAACAATGCCGCAAAGATCTTTTAAAGAGAGTGACAAAGTCTGCAACTTTGACCCAATAATATCTTCAGTGGCTGAAATAACAATTTTAATAAGTTTATTTCTACCATGTATATAGAAAAAATAATTATCTAACTCATCTGCTTCTAACTTCAACAAATTGTTTTGGTTTTAGCGATGTCACTTCAAACGATGGCAACAAAAGATGTTTTCCTTCACTACGAAAATAGTTGGCAGCGTCGTGAAAGGTGACATTCCAATGATTCCAAAGACAACTCAACAAACATAAAAGGATAAGAAAGCTGCAGAATGAACCTAGTGGGAAGATAACGTTTGTCTCCGAAAGAATTATATTCTTAATGGACTTTCTGATTATCTATATGATTAATATGGTGCTTGTAAGTTTGCTAAAAAAAAGTTTGGATTGCTCTAAAAAAGAAGTAAGATACCGAGGAAGTTGGTGCTAAGTAAGAAGTATGATATGAGTTGCTACATCAAATTCCGTGGAGGCGCAATCCCCTGAAATTTAGAAGATAGCTCATGAAATCATCACTGAATGTACGACTTTGGATGATCAATTTCATGTAGCTGTAATAATAGACAAATCACCCTCTACTTGTAAGGATTTCAAAAATTGTCTCGGCCACAAAACAAGAATTTTCACTAGAAAGATCAAGTACTAGTTGTTTTAAACTATAAGAAATTTATCGGTGCAGTTTTAAAGTTAACTAGAATGGTGACACTCAAAAGGGCCCATGTTTGAAGTAAGAACCACCACCTAGAAATCAAATTTGGCTAATAATTCATTTGGGACAACTGTGGGAAACCACGTCATATGGCACGCAAGTGTAGGAACAGATCAAACTTTGATCTACATGCTAACATGATTGAAGATGAATTTGTTGCTATGATTACTAAAATAACATTGTTGGCAAATTAGATGATGGTGCATTGACATTTGCGCCTCGCACATCTTTGCTATGATTGTACTATATTCAAAACATACACAATTGCTGAAGACAAGAAAATGTTGTTGGTATTGAAGATATAAAGTTACGGTTCTCTTATGGAAATACTTTGTTCCTAAAAGATGTGTTCCAGACTCTAAAGATGAGGAATTATCTTGTTTCAAAGTTTTTACCTAATAAGTTAGGGTTTACTCTGTCTATAGAGGTTGATTTGTATACCATTACTTAAAATGGTATATATGTAAGGAAAAAGTACGCCACATATGGCATGTTTAAGTTGAATGTTGAAATTAATAAAATGTCTTCTTCAATTTACGTGGTGTGTGATTTTAATATTTGACATGTTATACTTTGTTATGTTAACAAACGAGTAATTTAAAACTTAAGTAGCTTAGGTTTAATTCAAGAAATGGAAAAATATATGTTATCACTTTTATTGTCGATTGCTCTGACTATACTTTTGTATATCTTATGAAAAATAAAAGTGAAATGCTTGATATGTTTAAGATTTTTGTAACAGAAATTGAAAATTAATTCAGTTGAAAGATTAAGAGGTTTCGTAGTGATAGAGGAACATAGTATGATTCTCACATATTTAATGATTGTCATAAATTGAATGAAATTATACATGAAACTAATGCACCACATTCTCCTAAAATGAATGGTAAAGCTAAAAGAACGAATATAAATATTACTGAATTGATTGTTGCTATTATGCTTAATTTTGGTGTTTTACCTCATTGGTGGGAGCATTTTATAGGCTAAAAAACTATTTACCTCAACATCCCTTTTTTTTCTTAATTGTATGTATATGATGATTGCATTTTCCTATTAGAGATAGATTAAATTTGAATGAGGGTGGTTATGACTATTGACAATGTCTTGCTTTATTTCCTTTAAATTTTTCTTTCTTAGAAGATATGATAAATATCATCATAATTAACTCAAACAACTGTAAAGTATCGAGTTCAAACATAGAACAAGACGTTCAACCTACAATATGGACTTTTATTAGTTTAGCTTTGACTTTTTTTTTACCATTTGAGCTAGGACTTATCGTCATCTTGTTCAAAATTACGACGTAAGTGGATAATTTTGATTACCTATTTCATGACATATTTATATCTTTCAATTTATCTATTAGGCTCCTTGTGGCACATAATAGTCTGCTATCGATAAAACCAAACAGTAGGTGGCGTCAACTAAAACGAATTTCTATTACTCCTTTGTGTCCCTTTTAAATTCAACTCGTCTCGAACTAACACTAATTTTATCATTGTCTCAATCGTAAAGACGAAAAGAATCGTTATTAATTTGAAACAATATTTGTATTTTAGTAAAAACAAAAAAACAAGGACGTGGCTGAAAAATAATTTGTGTTGAGAGAATATGATTTAAGAGTTAGCTAATGATATAATATTTCATGTATTAGACAAATAATGTATAACCAATACTTTTACTACTTATATTAATAATTTTTAAAACATTTTCTATGATAAAAATATATTCAAAAAGTTTCTACCGAAATTATTCAATAATAAATATAAGAATAGTTTATCAAAAATTCACATTTCAGAATAAGGAACAAGTCAAGCTTTGGGAAACCACGTCATATGGCACGCAAGTGTAGGAACAGGTCAAGCTTTGATCTATAGGCTAACATGATTGAAGATGAATTTGTTGCTATGATTACTAAAATAACATTGTTGGCAAATCAGATGATGGTGGATTGACATTTGTGACTCGCGCTTCTTTGCTATGATTGTGCTATATTCAAAATATACAAAATTGTTGAATACAAGAAAATGTTAAAGTGATCATCGAGTCAAATGATGATTTTCATTTGTGACTCGCGCATCTTTGCTATGATTTTGCGATGTTTTTAATAGAGCCTATGACATAAATGATAAAGTGATCATCGATTCAAATGATGATTTTCATGAAAATAAATTCTTTTTCAAATCGAGAAATAATGGAGGCATTGGAACTAGTCACATTTCCGTGATCACGAGCGTTGAAAGCAACAAAGAAGGGGAAACAAAACCTCGAAGAAATAAAAGAGAAAGAGTTGTTAAAGATTATGGTCCCGACTATGGGACCTATGCGTTAGAAGAGGATCCAGCAAACCTCCAATAGGTTGTGTCGTCTTTGGATGCATATTTGTGGAAAGAATCCTTAAACAATGAGATGAATTCTTTAAAGTCTAATAATACCTGACATTTAGTAGACTTGCCTCTTGGTTGCAAATCGATAGGTTGTAAATGAATTTTATAAAAGAAACGAAAAGCCGATGGAATTGTTGATATATACAAAGCTCGCCTTGTAGCCAAATGTTTTAGGTTGAGAGAAAATATAGATTTCATTGACACATTTTCACTTAGTACAATAATTATATCTATTATGATACTAATTTCACTAGTTTCTATTTATAATTTGGTGGTACACCAAATAAATGTCAAAACTGTTTTTTTAACGGTGATTTACAAAAAGAAATCTATATGAAGCAATATGAAGATTTTGTAATTCATGGAGAAGAATAGTCTGCAAATTAAATAAGTCTTTGTATGATCTTAAAGAAACTCCTAAACAATGGTATAAAAAGATTAATTTAATTATTTTGAATGAACTTAAAGTGAATGTAAATAATAAATATATTTACTACAAATTTAGAAATGAGGAGGAAATGATCTTGTGCAAATACATTTATCACAACATATTTTGAATGATGTTGTCGATTTGACATTGTAACTACCGGAATCAAATTTAAAGCGAGCATTATTAATTGTGGCGAAACCCATGAAAAAAGTAACACAGTTACCTTAATCTTCAAATCAATCTTAATTGTATGCATATGATGGTTGCATTTTCTTATTTATAGATGGATTAAATTTGAATGAGAGTGTTATGACTATTGACAATGGCTTGCTTTATTTCCTTTTACATTTTTTTTTCTTAGAAGATATGATAAATATCACCATAATTAATTCATATAAATGTAAAGTATCGGGTTCATACATAGCACAAGACGTTCAACCTACCAAATCAACTTTTATTAGTTGAGCTATGACTTTTTACAGACCACTTGAACTATGACTTATTATCACTTCAAAAGTACAACTTAAATGGATAATCTTGATTATCTATTTCATGACATACTTGTATCCTTCAATTTATTGATTAGGCTCCTTGTGACGCGTAATAGTCTGCTATGGATAAGATCAAATAGTCGGTGGCGTCAATTAAAACGACTATCTGTTACTCCCTTGGTTCCTTTATAAATGTCACCTTTTTGGCTTTTTATATATATGAAAGAAAATAGATTTTAATATGTATTTGATTCCTGCAAATATACCACTTTTTGATTTTAGTCCCTAGAATCAACATTAAGAGAATAACGAGTTTTTCAAAAATCCTTAAACCCTTGTTTTAATTTCTATTCATATTTTCTTTATAAAATAACACTAATTATTAAATGATCAATAAATAAATTTATGATTAATAATATAAAATATTTTAATTTTTAATATATCATAAAAGATGATGTGTTGGCGTGTATTTATAGGTTCAAATGTCATGGCGGTTTATCAGCAATTTTTTTAGAGACCAAAATCAATTGTCTCTAATTTTACGAGGACTAAATCCAAACAAAAAAACTTACAGAGACTAAAATCAAAAAGTGGTATATTTGCACGGATCAGAGACATATTTAAATCAAGAAAATAAATAAATTTTGTTACTTTTTATATAATTATTAAAAATTTGTATTTATTTTCAATTTTCTTCTATTACAATAAGCATTTTCCAATTATTTATCATTGTTTTTATAATACTTTTAATCATTTATTATCTTATTTTATCTATTACTCTCTTTACAATAAATAATTAAAAGTATTATTAATAACTTATTGTATTGAATTTAGTGAACCACAATTAACAAATAAATATGAACAATTTTTTTTTTTTACAAAAGTCGCAATTTTGGATGAAAACATAAAGAAAAGTACAATATTATTATTGTGTATCATGGATGTTTAGTGAAGTGCAATTTTTGGGTCTTTGACCCTCTCGATTTACAGACAAATAAATGCAGAAAGTAGCTGTGAAGTTAGTTTTCATTAGAAACCTTAAAGTTTTTATATTGCAACATAAATTATTTGAGTTGGGAAAAAGCAACTTCTATAGTACATTTAAAAAATAGGTTTAAATTAATATATTTATTTTCTTATAAAGTTCTCGTAAGTTTTTTTGTTTGGTTAACGTGCCTGCAAATATAGTTGCACTTTAAATTAGTCATTCCATTCAATTTATGTTACAAAAATTGTAACACCGTTAAAATATAAACATTTTTTAACAAAAAAACCTCAAATATAATTAAACTATAACATTTTTTAACCTAAAATTAATCCCAAATGTTTAAGTCTTCTTTCCTAAAAAAACCTAAATCGTGCATTCTTCTTCATCGTTTCAGTCATCTTCCTCATTATAATTCTCATCATTGTCACCAACATCTTCATCCAATTTAGATTCATCATCGTATTCAAATTCATCGTTACCATAATCTTTTTCTTCGTCTGATGGTACTTGTTGGACAATGATGGGTTCTAGAATGGACTATGAATCAAAGTTTTTCTTCTTGGCGTGGAGATTAAGAGATTTTAAGGGTGTATATGGAAAAGCCCAAAAGTGATAGTATAGTTTGGTTGTAGCCATGGTGACATAGTTGAACATTTAATTAAATTCATTAAGATTTTCCAAATTTTTTTTATTTTATGAATTGTGACACAACGTGAGAAATTCTACAACGGGAAGATTACTGAAATGATGAAGAAAAATGTGCAATTTAAGTTTTTTTAGGGATGAAAACTGAAACATTTGAGGTTAATTTTATGTTAAGAAAAGTTATAATTTAATTATATTTAGATTTTTTGTTAAAAAATTGTTATGTTTTAACGGTGTTACAATTTTTGTAACAGAAGTTTGATTAAATGACTATTTTAAAATGAAACTATATTTGCAGGGATGTTAATCAAACAAAAAAACTTATGATCACCAAAATAAAACAAAAAAATATTATGATTGTAAAGAGCAAAGACATATTTAAATCTAAAAAGTATTATTAAATTAAATCATTTGGCATGACTCGAGTGGTTGGATAGCGACGATTTATAACAAGAGGTCTAATGGATCTTGAATGGGTTGGTTTGTAAATTGAAGACTACTTAACATTTATAAACATTTTGGAAGGTATTATCTCATCTAATATGAGACTTTGAAAATAGTTAAATAACATGTCATATATAAATGAGTTTGATCCTATTTTAGATTTAATATCACTAAATCTTTAAGTTTTATCTTGTGTCTCTTTTAAAATGATGTTTTTTGTTATTATCTTAATTAAAATTTTAATTACAATTACGAAAACAATTCATTTAATTACTAAGTCAAAATTACATAATAATCAAAACTTTTAATTTAGTCCACTTTAATAGATACTAAATAATGATCTCATAAACAAATTAAAAAAATTATTGATCAAAATATTCATTGTATGTAATATATATACACACACGATGTTGAATGCACTTTGACTTGCATTTTATTCTTGGGTGTTTTGAAAATTATTCCCATACACTATTTTCTTGTTTGAAAGCCGAAATTATCTAGGAAAATGTATTTTGGTGGTTGAGCTGCCAACGATAACAAACTGCATAGTGTTCAACACTTTATATCTTTTGAAGAATTTCTCCAACAAACAAAAAATTAAATGAGGTTCGGGGACTACTACTTGGTGATCACAGGCAGAGTTTAGTTATGACACGAGTAGTTTAGTGGTAACGGTGATTTTTATAAACCTTATGTCCTGAGTAAATACTTGGATTCGAATCAGGTACTTTTAATACATTTAAAAATTAAAATTACCACTATACAAAAATAAAATATATAAAATTATATAAAAATATTTTATATATAATTTATTTTATATTGGCTCCCGATAAAACTTGTTCACTATTAGTGATTATGGCTAATGAGAAAACATCATCTTCAAAGGAAATGTTGCAGATTTTCAAAAGGTGTTGGATGATGTAAAAGTCACATCCTGGTTATGGTTTTTGAGCAAAACAAGAACAAATGATTATAGATTTTCTGATTGTTGTATTAATCAACAAATAATTACACCACATCATAGGAACCATAATAGGGGTGTTGGTGGTTGTTAGTTTTCTTTTACTTTAGTTTATTTTCTAGATTTTGAGGTGTCTGCAACGATATTGCAACTGCATCATCAGATACAGAAACAATCTTAAGGATCTTAATTCAAGAGTTGAAAGGAATTACATTACATGGTTGATAACAGAAGTTAGTATGATCCATACAACGACACTGTGGAGGAATTGAGGTTTTACAAACACATAATTTGCAAGCTGAGTGACAAGTAATTTTCACAATATCTGCACAACGACACAGAGGAGGGATTGTTTTTGTGCAATTACATTTATCACAACACGCTAACAACTTTGTCATCAATTTGACATTAGGGAGCAGCACTTGAGCGTTGACGGTGAAATCCAAGAAGAAAAGCAACAAAACCACTTTCAACAATGCTCTGTTTAATTCCATCCCCCTCTGTTCTCTTTCTTATTCTATCATCGTGTGTATATATATAGGTCTATGCAATGCTATTACAAGAAGTAACGGGGTTGTCGGCTAGTGGTAGAGTGTTGTGGTGAATTTTGTTTGGTATTTGATGCCATTTAATTTCTTTATGATTTTCTTATGTATATTAACTTCCCTTTCATGCCTCGGTGGTTACTTTGTAACATAGATATCAAAGTTGATTCGGACTAGGTGTTGGGAATTGGCACTATTATGAGATATGATGAATGAGTGGTTTTGGTTGCTGGAATTGAAAGATTACTACTCTCCTTGATTTGTGTCCCAAGTTACGAGTTTTCGATTGACTCTTCAATTTATGTTTGATTTAGGATTTTGTCGCATCATTATAGAAAGAGACTCTCTCAACATTGTAAGAAGTAAGAATCATCAATGTCGCTTCTTGACGAGTTTCATAATTGTGATTGTCGTAATCCACTTTTTTATTTCCTTTATAGATCGTTACTTATTTGAGAAGAATTGCACATATCTCTACTCACAATTAAAATTAAAAGAAATATGCTTTAATTTCCAATGACAATATTTAGATAGAGGATTGTCCGCTTTGTATTAACTTTTTTATCACAACTGATTTAGCTGAATAATGAATCAATCTTTCTATTAAAAAGAATAGATATTGTAGTTGGTTAAAAAAACATAGATATCTCAGTTCTCATGTACTACTAGTGTATATTATATTCCATAGTTGATTAATTACATATTAATTAAAAAAATCCTATTGTACTTAGAAGACACTCTTGAAATTTCTATGTTAATTTTTATAAGACACTATTTGATCTTTCAACTAAATGTATTATTCTTTTACTAATATATTCTTATTTAACTTACATATTTTTTTTAATCAATAATAAATAGTAAATACTATAATTCCCTTAAAAAAACAATAAATACCACTTTTTCTAATTCTAGAAGGGTAATTTTGTAAAATCAATATTAATTGTTAACCTATTTAATGTTAGTATCATTTTTTTTTGTCTGTATAGAAAATGGTAAAGAAATTTGTACACAACTAAGAAGTCTTGAGTTCAAATCTAAATTTTTTTTTCTTTATTTTTAATGCTTTCAAATATATCATTTTTCCCTTGATGTTTGGTTTGTCTTTAAATAAAATATTTATGTTAGAATTTTTTTATGTAATATGTACGACATATATTAGATCGATGCCCACGTTATCTTATTTTACAAGAACCAAAATAAATAATCAATAACTAAAAAGTAAAAAAGTGATTTATACTTTTTCTCTTACCAAACAAAACTCTTATTATTTATAAATATTCTCAATATAAGTTGGAATATGACTAAAAAAAATGGTGAGAAGGATGAAGTTGGACTTGCTATTAAGACGATGATCGAGCAACACTCTCTAATGATCACACCAAATTCAGTTATGTCTTCTCTACCATCATTGATGGTATCAGCAACTAATTAATTGGCATCAAATCATCATTCAATAAAGACAATTAGCCCAAGTTTAGTTAACTGCGTCGTCCATATAATTGCTTTTTATTTTTTTTTCAATAAAATATTCTGAAACCCATTTAATAATTGCTATGAGAATAGCTCACACCTCATCTCCCACTTTAACTTCAAGTAATACAAGTGTTTTTCTTTTTTTCGAAAAATTGTTTTAAAATAAATTTTTAGTTATCGAAGATATTATTTTTGAGTTATGGACTAGATCGTTCTCTTTAATACATTTTGCGACACTTGAGTTGAGTCGCAGACTACATCGTTCTCTTTAAGACGTTTCACAACACTGCTCAAATTGTACAAGGGACTATTAACCACGAAGTCCCATAAAATAGCCCAACAAACTATATCGCATTCTACTACACCATAAAAAACCGTTATAGAATTACACTCTCAATATTACAGTTAAAGTCACTTGTAATATGATACTATGATCGCTCGAAAGAAAGAAATAAAAGATGAAGCAGAAAGGGAGAGTCAACTATTTATAGAAGAATTCTGCAACCGATGAAAACAAAAAAATGTTGTTCAATTAACCAAATCCACATAAAGTGTCACGCAAAAAACTCTATGTGTTGAACGGATTGGCAAAACTCTATCTTTTTCAATGGACTTTACAGGAAGTCGAGACTAAAGTTGCAACTGCCGAGGAAAGAGAGCGACCTGTGATTGACCGCTTATCTCAAACCTTGTCTCGAATTAATGTTCTTAAGGCCCAGGTTCTGCAATTTCTTGAATGAAGTCATGTCTTTAATGGTGGTTTTGTGTATGTGTGACTAACTTCAATAATGAATTGTAGATTTCATGTCTTAGGGCAGAACATACTCAATTAAGTAAGACCCTTGAAAGGAGGAAGCTGACACTCAAGAAGGTCGTGCGAGACAACTTGAGGAAGAGATTAGAGATGTAAGACAAAAACACAAGCAAGAGTTGCATGAAGCATTGATGCACAAAGAGCTTCTTCAACAGGTAAAGTTTCTGCTTCTGGCTTCAAACTTGCATCATTAAGTGATATCAATGTTATATGTAACTCTTAGCTTCTTCTTGCATTAAATTGTCTTATCTTTCAATTATTACATTACTTCGATCATTGAATGAACCTGCTAAAGAAACATATTTGGTTTCATGCTGCATGGTTTTTTTCCGAAAAATTTAACAAAAAAAGTCAACTTGCTTTTTCAAGTACCTTTCAAGACATGATGTGGGTGCTTGGGATAGAACATATGTTAGTGACCTGATGTAGAATATTTGAGAAAGCTATGGAATTGAAATTTGAAACCATGTATGAAAATAAAAACAAAAAATTGATGGGATATTGTATTTCTGGTAAAAATGTTAAATTCCATCCATCTTATTAGAACCATGGGGAATATTTTTTTTCAAGCTCCTGAATCAAGCACTTTGTTTTTTTTCTCCAAGAAATAGAAAAAGAAAGGCTGCTCGATCAGATCTGGAGAGGACCGTCCGTGTTCATTTTGTGCCATCATCAGATCAAACTCCCACAACAAAGCATAATTCTGCTTTTGAGAATGGTGTGATGCTTTGGGTCTTTGACCCTCTAGATTTACAGACAAATAAATGCATAAACTAGCTGTGAAGGTAGTTTTCATTAGAAACCTTAAAGTTTTTACATTGCAACATAAATTATTTAGAGTTGGGAAAAAGGAACTTCTATAGTACATTTATAAAATAGGTTTAAATATTTTTTTTTCCTTACAATTATAATATTTTTTAATTTTAGTTCTCGTAAGTTTTTTTGTTTGGTTAACGTCCCTGCAAATATAGTTGCACTTTAAATTAGTCATTCCATTCAATTTATGTTACAAAAATTGTAACACCGTTAAAATATAAACATTTTTTAACAAAAAAAAACCTCAAATATAATTAAACTATAACATTTTTTAACCTAAAATTAATCCCAAATGTTTAAGTCTTCTTCCCTAAAAAAACCTAAATCGTGCATTCTTCTTCATCGTTTCAGTCATCTTCCTCATTATAATTCTCATCATTGTCACCAACATCTTCATCCAATTTAGATTCATCATCGTATTCAAATTCATCGTTACCATAATCTTTTTCTTCGTCTGATGGTACTTGTTGGACAATGATGGGTTCTAGAATGGACTATGAATCAAAGTTTTTCTTCTTGGCGTGGAGATTAAGGGATTTTAAGGGTGTATATGGAAAAGCCCAAAAGTGATAGTATAGTTTGGTTGTAGAGGGAGGCGGGGAAAAGAAGAAAATCCTAGTCCTAGACCTAGTAATGGTAGGGTGATGAAGGAATTTGCCATGGTGACATAGTTGAACATTTAATTAAATTCATTAAGATTTTCCAAAATTTTTTATTTTATGAATTGTGACACAACGTGAGAAATTCTACAACGGGAAGATGACTGAAATGATGAAGAAAAATGTGCAATTTAAGTTTTTTTAGGGATGAAGACCGAAACATTTGAGGTTAAATTTAAGTTAAGAAAGGTTATAATTTAATTATATTTGGATTTTTTTTTGTTAAAAAATTGTTATGTTTTAACGGCGTTACAATTTTTGTAACAGAAGTTGGATGAAATGACTATTTTAAAATGAAACTATATTTGCAGGGATGTTAATCAAATAAAAAAACTTATGATCACCAAAATAAAATAAAAAAATGTTATGATTGCAAAGAGCAAAGACATATTTAAACCTAAAAAGTATTATTAAATTAAATCATTTGGCATGACTCGAGTGGT
Organism: Cicer yamashitae; assembly: GCA_037974755.1. Classification (NCBI taxonomy): domain Eukaryota; kingdom Viridiplantae; phylum Streptophyta; class Magnoliopsida; order Fabales; family Fabaceae; genus Cicer; species Cicer yamashitae. The sequence continues at coordinate 4,484,539 of JBBPBQ010020321.1, read as the reverse complement.
TGGATAGCGACGATTTGGCACTACTTAACATTTATAAACATTTTGGAAGGTGTTATCTCATCTAATATGAGACTTTGAAAATAGTTAAATAATATGTTATATATAAATGAGTTTGATCGTATTTTAGATTTAATATCACTAAATCTTTAAGTTTTATCTTGTCTCTCTTTTAAAATGATGTTTTTTGTTATTATTTTAATTAAAATTTTAATATTACGGAAACAATTCATTTAATTACTAAGTCAAAATTACATAATAATCAAAACTTTTAATTTAATCAACTTTAATAAATACTAAATAATAATCACATAAACAAATTAAAAAATATTATTAATCAAAATATTCATTGTATCTAATATGTATATATATATATACACACACGAAGCTGATTGCACTTTGACGTGCATTTTATTCTTGGGTGTTTTGAAAATTATTCCCATACCCTATTTTCTTGTTTGAAAGCCGAAATTATCTTGGAAAAGGTATTTTGGTGGTTGAGCTGCCAACGATAACAAATTGCATAGTGTTCAAAACTTTATATCTTTTGAAGAATTTCTCGAACAAATAAAAATTAAATGAGGTTCGGAGACTACTACTTGGTGATCACAGACAGAGTTTAGTTATGACACGAGTAGTTTAGTGGTAACGGTGATTTTTATAAACCTTATGTCCTGAGTAAATACTTGAATTCGAATCAGGTACTTTTAATACATTTAAAAATTAGAATTACCGCTATACAAAAATCAAATATATAAAATTATATAAAAATATTTTATATATAATCTATTTTATATTGGCTCCCGATAAAACTTATCCACTGTTGGTGATTATGGCTAATGAGAAAACATCATCTTCAAAGGAAATGTTGCAGATTTTCAAAAGGTGTTGGATGATGTAAAAGTCACATCCTGGTTATGGTTTTTGAGCAAAACAAGAACAAATGTTTATAGATTTTCTTATTGTTGTATTAATCAACAAATAATTACACCACATCATAGGAACTATAATAGGGGTGTTGGCGGTGGTTAGTTTTGAGAATGGTGTGATGCTTTGCTTCTTTTTACATCACTTGGCTCAGTTACCTTGTCTGTGATATTTTCGATAATATACTTTATGATGTAGGGAATCTGTCACATAAAATATCTAGTGCAAGCTCCCCTAGAAGCATAGAAGAAAACTATTTTCTTCAAGCATCACAGGATTCATCTAACAGTTTTTCTGAACGGTAAAACCCAGGAGAACTAAGCATGAGTCCTTACTATATGAAGAGCATGACACCAAGTTCTTTTGAGGCCGCACTTCTTCAGAAGGAGGGTGAACTTGCTTCATATATGTTGCACTTAGTATGATTTGTTGCCTTCATTTTCTGTCATCATACCTGAAGTAGTAATGTCAAGTTACAAGGAACAGGATTTGAATTGTAATCTTTCCTAATTAAAATTTCCTGTTAAAAACTTAAAAAAATAAAAAAACAACTCAAGAATGATCTTGGTTATGAAAACAGAAACGGAGAACGTTCTTGATTAGTTAAAATCACAGTTTTTAGTTTCTCTATTTAACTTGATAATAAAAGTAACTGAATGTAAATAGAGATAAAGAAGAGATACCACACAACGATATATCCTGGTTCACCCAACTCGGGCTACATCCAGTCCTCACAACTGTGAGATTTTCACTAAGTGTTCAAAGAACGAAGAACAATCTTTTGGTTACACAATTAAAGATCAACCTTGATCTGTAACTATACTTCATTTCCACCCAGAAAGGATTCAATCAAGTCACCTAACTAATCTAATAGGATTTGACAGTTAAATCTTTTAATCACACTCAAACTATAAACAATCCGTATAGTTATGAGTTTACACAATAATGATTTAAAAGATTTTGTTGAATCTGATTATGCTCAACTCTTGTTTGAGAATAGATTCAGAATAAAAAGAACTCAGTAAGATAATCTGGAAGTGTATGATGGTTTCAGCCTGATTTCTTTTGTGAATGAGATGGCTTCAAGAATGCAAGTGAATATGATTTAATGAGAATACTTGGCACTTGAAGTTCTTAATGATGCTTGCGAATTTGCCTTCCTTTTGAGCATTTAATTCTGATCAGAAAGAGCTGTTGGTAGTGCTCTGTTTTTTTCTGACTAAAACAACCTATCTGTTTAAAAATAATCCATCCAAGTGACAGCTTTGGGCCTTGCTTGACTGAGCCATTTTGCTTAAGTTTAAACAGATCTTATGCGCTCTTAATGACCCATTAAGCTTAGAAAATACTTGATGATAATTGGGCTTTGATCTAGACACTTGATTTGATCCAAAACTGTTTGGAAATGAGTGAACAACTTCTGCAGAAATGAGAAGTATGTTTCTGCAGAAAACGAAGATTCTACTTTTTAGAAACGGAGAATGATGATTAGAAGTGGAGACTGATGATCAATCTGGTCTGATAGTCTTCTGGACAATCTGGGGACTTATAATCAATCTTGAAGTTCAATCTTGTTTCAACTTTTTTGACATTTCCAAACTGGAAAAAGTTACAATCCGTTTTGACATGCTTAGATTCATGATGATTTATCTTAGTGATTCATGCTTAGATTCATGATGATTTATCTTACTGATGATCAATCTGGTCTGATAGTCTTCTGGACAATCTGGGGACTTATAATCAATCTTGAAGTTCAATCTTGTTTCAACTTTTTTGACATTTCCAAACTGGAGAAAGTTACAATCCATTTTGACATGCTTAGATTCATGATGATTTATCTTAGTGATTCGAGAACCTCTTTAAGTAATAATGATTCCTATTTGTTCTGTAAGACCCTTAATTTTAAACTCTAATTTATCCAACTTTAGTATATTTGGTGTTAAATTGCTTAGGCATTTAGCCCAATTTTAATTTATTTTGCAAATTAAATACCAAAAGCATATTTTATTAGAGTTTGCTATATGTTCATTATATATATATATATATATTTAGATCCGGTTAAAATTATTTGGCGAGATATAATTTATTTATGTTGCGAAGAATTTAATACCGGACAATTTTGTTAAAAATATCTCTGGTTGCTGAAAATTTTACCTGTCAATTGAGCTGCAACGGGAATAGATATTTTTATCAAAATAATTGGAGATGTGAGTAATGTATGTAAGAGTTGTAATTATTTGTGGTTTGGTTTAATATATATATATATATGTGTGTGTGTGTGTGTGTGTGTGTGTGTGTGTGTGTGGAAGCAAGAATCAGAGAAGAAAAACGGAAACATTTCCCTGCCTTGCGAGCTTCTCCTTTTCTTCTTCTTTCTCTCTCTATTTCAAAAACGTGTGGATGGTTTCCAAAACCACCAAACGTAAACCTCCACTTTTCTTTGACTTCTGAGCTTCATCTCGCGAAGTGACAGAAGGGAAAGTTACTCACCTCCACACTATGGTGCTAGTCAGCCAACTTTGGAAGCGTCGTGCGAAGCAAAATTTTACCGGAATTTAATCGTGGTGCCGTAATCGGCCGTTAAAGCTACAACGAAGGTAAGGGCTCCTTCCAAACTTTTAGTGTGCATTTAAGGTCTTATATGTGAATTTGTGGGTGTGAATTTGGGTGTGTTTGATGTGTGGATTTGTAAAAAAAGAATTTAAGGTGTTTTATGTGGAGTTGAGGATATTAATTTAATGAGTTTGAGGGATGATTTGTGAAAATTAAATTGGTGTAAATTTATGTTTGCAATTATGGAAATTAATGGGTGTATTGTGGTTGAAATATGAGGAGTTTTGAAAGTGAGTGATTTATGGTTAAATTTGGAGTGGAGTGTGAATTGGAAATTGTTGTGAATTTGATGTGTTCATGGGTAATATTATGAATGTTGAAATTTGCTTTATGTTTAAAGATGTGGGGTTTTGAATAAATGCAATTTATGTGTGGATTTTGATTTGGTGTGAAATGAATTGATGAGATTGGTGTATATGGTGATTTGAAATCAATGTGAATTGGGAATTCAATTTCATGTGATTTGAGGATTATATGTGTTGAGTATGCTCTGTGTTAAATTTGAAAATCATTAGTGTTAAATGAGCATTAAAAATGAGAAATCTTTTAATAGTTGCATTTACGTAATGATTGTGGTGTTACGAGTCAGAGTATGCTCATGCATTTCATAGTACATGGTGACCGGACGGGCCATGATGATAGTGGTGACCGGATGGGCCACGGGATGATTCCATGTGAATTGTTGGTTCATCTTATCCTTACAGGGATTATCGCATCGTGCTGATCGGTGAAAGATCGCACTTTAGTAAATCGTGCTAGTTTGTGAGCGACTGCACCTTGGTAATTAGTACTGGCCCGTGATAGGCAGTACAATTATGATTTACGCCCCTTCGAGGAGAGTTTTGGTGATATTCCGGAATCATATGCATTGGCATATACGCATTGCATTAGGGTGTTTGGCACGCGAGTCATGTTTGATATACTGGGATGGTTGTATATGCGTACTTGATTGTGGTGTGTGAATTGTGTCGTATTTGGTGTTTGTGATTGATTGAATTGGTGTTGAAAGTGTTTGAATGACTTTGGAATGTTTTCAAAACTGAAAATCTGGTATTTTTCCAGCTATATTCGAATACAACAGGGTTGTAGTCGAATACAGATGTCAAATTTTTGCCATTGACTTCGCAATTGTATTCGAATACAAGGTGGTTGTATTCGAATACAAAAAGTGCAGGATTTTTCACTGTTTTCGCAGCTGTATTCGACTACAAAGAGGTTGTATTTGAATATAGTAGTGCTGTTTTTGCATCTGTATTCGAATACATATATGCTATATTCGAATACGACAATGCAGTTTTGTCCAAAACTATATTTTTCAACCTTGTTTATGCATGTTTAGCATATGCAAACCCTTTCTAGATGTATGCTAAGTGGAAATGTGATTTGGTGACCCTTTACAATTTTGTGGAAATTTGGGCTTTGCCCTCAGATGAGATTCAAGACCGTTCTACCGATTAGTACCCTGGAGAGGGGAAGGTAGTTAGTCATGCTTGATCGAAGCTGTGTTAGGAGGTTTTTGAGGAGTGAGTGGAGACCACCCGGGTGTATAGCTTTTTGTAGCATGATCAGATTAGGTGGCTGTATAGGGACTAGAAGTCTTTCTTTTGTGGTTATATTTATTTATTTTGGGAAGACTGTACCTATACCTATATTGTCAGCTTGACTTTCATTTTGATGGGTCCTTGTAATTTTTTATGTGACTTGGAGAAGTTAAAATGCTTGTACAGGCGCCGACAGAGAATACTCCAGGGATATGAGCTATGTCTGATAGGTCTCATAGCCCCGTTGTATTTTTCTGTTTAAATACTTTGGACTTGTATTTCAAAAACTATTTCGGCTGTTGTAAATATTATTGACTTTGTCGTCGTGATACAACTTAAATATTTTAACCAAAAATATTTATTCATTTATTTACTTATTTATTTACGGATCTGAATTTGTTTTAAAAAAAAAATCGGGCTGTTACATGTTCCTTGCCATGTACTGATGAAATTGGTATAAAGAATTAAGGCAGAATCTTTGTTAAAATAGTGGAGAAAGATTGGTGAAGTGGTTGCGACAATCAATCTTGATTCTGCAGAACATTCTCTGTTTTGTACAGCTTATGATCAAGAATGTTCTGTTTAGTTTTTCATCTGATTTCTTTGCTTTGCTTGGTTCCTATCTTTAATAAAAACACTCAAGAGCACATATTAAATTAACATAACATTTAGAATCATAATTAACATTCTTAACTAACCTTTGTTTATTTTCATCAAAACTTAATTTGAGAGTTTGTCCTAACAATACCTTCCAAGGATATCTCTTTGGATCCGTAGTTGAAACTACAACAGCAGTGATCTTGTCCCAGCACCGCCAATACGCACTGCAAACTAGAGAGCTCAGGCGAGTTATTTAAGGTCTAGCATAAAGCCAACTTATTGTTTTGGTTGGATTTGGATCCCTTATTCCATTATTTACTTTTTATATTCATAACCAAAATTTTTTGAAGTATTTATCAAATATTTTGTTTAAGAAGATGATTTATATTCTTTATGAAATTAGTTTGAAGTTTATCACAATAAATGTTAAGAAACTCACTATGCCTTCTGTTGAAAGTATATTGAATTTTTTAGAACAAAATAACTATTTATTGTATGTTTTAATAGAATTAGTAAAATTAAATTATATTTTATTGTATGTTTCAATGGCATTAGTTAATAAAAATAAATTAGAAATTTAAATTTAATTTACTGGTATTAATAATTTAGAATTACAATTAGTAGGGAGATAAAATAAATTTAATTTAATAAATAATAATAAGTTTTAGTGACAGACAATACCGTAGGAATAGACACTACTGAGTCGGTCGAACAACAACGTGTATGGTGGTCGATTTGCGTGCGTTCTCACCCTTTCACAAAATTGATTACCTCATGAAAGACACCTCAATTAACATACATTCATCTTATAAACACTCCTAATATCATCTATTTTGTATGAAACTTTCTTATTTTTTCAATTCTCACCAACTAACTCTATAATTTCAATATCATTTCCAACAATACGGGTGAGGCCATGAAGAATCACAAATTTCTTAAGCTCGCATCTTTATTAAGTAATTAAGCTACTTTAAAAAAATTGGGGAACAAAATTATTCCTAAACATTTCTAAGAGGAGAGTTATGAATTGTTGTAAGAGAAATGTGATAGCTAGAAACATATTTTAAAACGATCTCCATAAATATTTCAGGAAACATTTAAACCGTGTTTGGAAAAAAAGTGTTTGCTAATGGACGTATGGTCATAGATTATTCTAGTTATAAATATTATATTTTTTTAGTAATAATAATAAATACTATGTAAAAAAAGTTATGATATAATCTAATTTTAAATAATAAATACTGTATAAAATGAAATCTTCATAGTTTTTTTTTTTTACAAAAAATCTAACTAAATAAAATATGATATATATATATATATATATATATATATATATTAAACAATATATTAGTATAACAGATAATATATAATATATTAATGTAGTGTGTCGATTACGAAAGAGGAATAAATATATAGTATGTATATATGTTGCTTAGGGGGAGGGGGTTGCAGCCCCTGGCTGACCTTGTGTGTCCGATCCGGGCAACAAATATAAAATGTTAACAATTTATAATAATATTTAAAAAAGCTATTAGAGACAACAAATGCATATGGACAATATGATAAATACAATTAAATATTTATAAACATAATCACAAAATTGTAGATTTTTATCTGATATTTAATTTAATAATATTGATATTTATTATTATTTAGTTGTGTTAAGATTTAATGGTTTATTGTGATTATTATTATTTCCCCTGTAGAAAAACAGAGCCAAATTATGATTTTGTCTAGCATCCAAATTACATGGTTGACAGCAACGCAACGACAGAGGACATGTGGTTATGTGATGGCAGACAAGCACAAAGGTTGCATGCCGAGTGACATGTGTTGTGAACATCTATCTTCACGGATGCATGGAGGTTAGAGGAGGCATTCATTTTGTGCTAACATATATAAAGTTAAATATATTTTTTATTTTTATAAAATTTTGACATTTTATTTTTAATTTATATAAAGAAATATATTTTTTTCTACCAAATTAGGAGAGAAATATATTTATCTTAATCAAAACATCCTTGATAAAAAAAACATATTTTTTTAAGTTTTTAAAAATAAAGATTCTTAATATATTTTTGTTTTAACTTAATAAAACTTAATTGATTTATGTTTGTTTTATATAATTATTTTTAGTAATAATTCAACATTATTTTATTATTATTTGTATATTTAATTAAATAGTTTCTGTTTTATTACACTCAATGAAATAGTTTTTGTTTTTAAAATTTAACTTTTTTGGTTTTCTAAGTTTGACACTTTTTATGATCATATCTCAATTTAGATTTTTTGTCCTAAAAATAATAATACAATATGTTTTTAAAAGACATGCGTGGTATTAAACATGCTAACGCGAAAAAATATAGGTAAATTTTGATTCATCTATATAATAATCAAACAATAAAATAATGCATTTCAAAAATAATAACAAGAATATTTATTGATTTCATAACTTCATCTTTTATATTTTACTCTTAATTTTTCAAAGTATTTTTATTTTTGTTCTTTAAATCATATCATTTTGATATTCAATGAAGTAGATAAACATAAACATTCTTGAAATTTGCCACATCAATGTATATTTGGCACTATGTTTATGTAAAAATATGTTATATTATCTTTTTAAGTGGAACAGAAAAAATGTGATACTTGAGAGTAGGCGTCACTTGAGATTTTAATTGTGGATGGCATTTGTTTTTTTTATCTAATATAGGCCTCTCGAAACATAGTTTAAGGGTGAATCCTTATTATTTATAGTGAAAATAAATATAATATTTTATTTAAATTTATTTAATATAATGACGTTTTTCAGACAAAATGGGTAGGATTCTTTTATAATTATTTTTCTTATTTCAAAATAGTTTCATATTTTTTGGCTTGCTCAAAAAAGTTAATTTAAAAAAAATCATTTTCATAAATTTGATAGAATAGGAAATAAAAAAATTCAATTAAGCCTTAAGTTAAATTTATTTGTTAATCCACCCCACCATATAATTTCACTCACCCCCGGTAATTAGTACTTCCTCCACTCCATAAGAGTGATCAATTTGTAAAAAAATTATTTTAAAATGAATTATTGTTTTCAATTTATAATATAATACTATTTTCAATTATACTCTTTAATTAATACTACATACATCACTTTCAATTCAACTAACGATAGTGGTATATGAAATAGTCAATTGAGTAATACAGTGTGAGTGTGAGAGACCGATAGAGTAATTAGTTCATAAAACCTTATTCAATTGACAAATGGTTGTTAGACTGACATCATATTGCTTCACAATTATGTATGTCACTTGAAGTAGTTTTTACAAATCTGTCTTATACTAAAAAAAAATAGATAGAGTTATTAATATCCACTGATCCAAACAAAATTTGCATTTTCTAATCTTAATAAAATGAAATTCCAACTCCAGAGATCTTGATATCCAAGTAGCCTGAGAAAAAAGATGCAGTGGCTAAAAAGTTTGCAACAGCCTAGTGATAACTTCAACTTAAATAGTTTCAAAGGTAAAATCAAAATATATTACTAGAAAGATAGTAATTAAAACAACAAACATTTTGACTATGCAGTTTGACAAAAACAAACTGCATGGCCAAAGCATATATTTTTTATTTATTCATTAATTTTCCATACACACACAAAAAAACAAAGCCTAAGGGACTTTGTCTCATTACATTTGTACATCACATGCATGTTACATATTATTTTGACTAAAACTTGATCTCTCATTCTTAATTAATTAATCTTCATCTTTGGATTTGCTACATGATTCATAGCAAAAGCCAGTGTTATCCATGCAACGACAAACTGGTGGATAAGAAAGTGCACAAATGCATTGTTTGCAAGCTGAGTGACAAGTTTCTCCCATATCATTACATCGACACTGAGGAGGTATTGATTTTGTGCAAACGCAGCTGTCACAACATGCTGTTGTTGTGGATTTCACTTTGTAACCAACACCATCACCATTATAAGGGAGATTGATGAAGGGTGTTGTATCAAAACGAGCTTCAATTGTTGCAATGAAACCTAAGAGGAAAACAAACAAAGCTAAACTCATCAATGATTTCTTGTTCAACTCCATTGCGTACTCTCCCAATTTTTCTTTCTTAATATCTTTTTTTTATTTGTGAACATGCAATTGCTAGATGGGTCTATTTATAGTTCAATCAAGGTTAATTTGGTCTTTTTCATTTCCTCTAATGTTTTTTTACTAAACTTCCTCTATTTTTTAGAGAGATATGCGTGTTTCGCATGCGTTAAAATTTTATGAATATATTATTTATTAACCATTTAACATAATGTTAGTGTTACGGCAGACATAGTATGGTACTTCTATAAATGGTACTTCTATGAAATATTAGAATACAAAATAAGATTTTAACGATTTTAATTTATTAAGTGAACCGATTATTTAATTTACAATATATAATAGCCAAATAATTTTAGTGTCCTTTGAAAAATAGAATTTTGGAGAGTGGATGGGATCAACATCTAATTGGCATATGATCATCATTCAATAATATAACAATTAGTCCAAATTAAGTTAATTGCATTGCCCATTTAATTGCTATGAGAACAGCATGCACCTCTCCGACTTTAACCTCAAGCAATGGTTGAGACCATGTAGATAATATATTGTTCTATATATTTGGATCGATGATATCAGATGGAATGAAATAAAATAAATTAATGTTTTAACGTTTGTATTATTAGAAAGAGGATGAAAAATCTTTTATCTTCATTTTTGTTCCTCTTTAATTTGGGAGAGGTGCGAGTTGAAATCGTTTTTATTATTCATTTCATCTTAAAATATTTAAACAATAGAGCATATATTTTATTTTATTTGGTTTCGTTCTACTCAATTTCACTTTCTTTCACTCGTAAATCATTGCATCCTTATTAAGCTACTTTTAAAATTAAAGAAAAAATTATTAATTAAAGTGGCACTATAAGCAAAGTCAAATAGTTTTTATGATTATTATTAATTCCCCTATATAGAAAAACAAAGACATTTGTATGTTATGTCTCTAATTTAATTGATAAATATCAATTTTATTAAATTGAACATCATATTTTGAGTTTAAATTTAAAACCTCGCAACTGTTTGTAAATTTTGTTACCATTTTATCTACGGCGACAAAGAAAAACAAAAATAATTGACAAATTATATTTATACACCTTATTTTTTTCTACACTCATTCATGATTCAACACTCCATATTTATCAGATTATTCTCTATTTCTTTCTCTTTTAAAGTATATATCAAATGTTTGAGTGTCTAAAGATAATTTTTCTAAATGATTTAATTTAACATCTTAATTATATGGTTGATAACAAAAGTTGGTGATATCAACGCAACGACATAGAACATGTGATGATGGCAGGCAAAAGCACAAAGGTTGCATGCTGAGTGACATGTGTTGTGAGAAAAATTTAACAATGCATTTGCGTTGATTATTTAAAGATAAAAATATTATATTAAAAATATATTAAAAATTTTGTTTTTTAATTTTTGAAAATTTAAATTTATTTTTTTAATATTATTTTTTATTCATAATGAATATTCTAAAAACATTTGTTAATATTCTTTTTTATTTACATTATGCAGTAATATATATAGGGTCGAAAAAATTTAGTGTCTATAAATTTTTTAGTGATCGATTATAAAATTCAAAGATTCAATGATTGTTTGTTGCTTCAATCATTTTAACCCTTACATAATTATAATGTAGATAGTTTTAATCTTTACGTAAAATAAAATATGTTTAATAATTTTTTAGTTTTTAAATTTTTTAATAATATATAAATTTTGTATTTTCAATCTCTCCTATTTTTGAATAAAAAGTTATATAGAGATATTAATACAATTATCTTTTAAAAGGAAAAAAAAGCACGTCCTTAACAAAACATGTTTTTATTTTAGTTTTTAAACTATAGACAACCTTTAATTATATTATTGTTTTTATTTTAGTTTTTAAACTATAGACAACCTTTAATTCAAAGATTCAATGTCGTTTAGGTTCATGTATAGCTTGTTATTTTTGTTAAGATGTTGTAATTGTGTGAATATGTAATGACTATGTTCATATAATCAAATGATTGTCTTTTTTAATGAAATGTTGTAATTGTGTCAAATGTTCTAATTGCTATAATGAAATCAGTGTCAATAACACACAAAAATAATGTGTCAAATTAGTGTGTTAAATTGTCAAGTTGTGTGCATGTTGCCAAATAGTGTGTCAAATTGGGTGCATGTTGCCAATTTCTTTTGCTTGTTATTGTGTTAATTGCTGTCAAAGATACTCTTCTATACCAATTCCAAATAAGATGTAATGGCTATGTTCAATATAAACCAATCCCAATTAAATTAGTCCCAAACCAATGTCATTATACACCAGTCCCAATTAAATCAATCTTAAATCAGTCTCATTATAAACCAGTCCCAATTAAATCAGTTCTAACTAGTCCCAAACTAGTTCCAAACTAGTCCCAAACTATTTCCAAATCAGTCCTAACTAAACCAGTTTCAATTAAATCAGTTCCAAACTAGTCCCGAACCAGTCTCAATTAAACTAGTTCCAAACCAGTTCCAATACAAATCAGTCTTAAATCAGTCCCAAACCAATATCAATATAAACCAGTCCTAACTAAACATTCGCAATATAACTAGTCTCAAACCAGTCTCAATTAAACTAGTACTAATATAAACCAATCCTAAATTAAAATAGAAAATAAATAAATTAAACCAGTTTGGTATTAAACCAACAATTAAACTAGTAATGTATACAAACCAAACCATACAAAATAAGAGGGTTAGTTTAGTTGTCATCCAAAATAACAGGGCCATTTTAAAATTAGAGAACCAAATAAAATAATAGTGCAATTACACATTGGAAGTCAGTGCCACTGCACATTACATATTATGCCTAAACAAAAAATTACATCATATTAAAGCCATATATAAGGCCATTCGATAAGTATTTTGACTTGGTGCTTGTGATCCTTGAGGTGCTTGTGATCTCTGAGTTATTACAACTTGTGATGCTTGTGATCCTTGAGGTGCTTGTAGACCTACTTGTGCACCTTGAACTGTTTCTATTCTTTTTCTCTTTGTCCTCTACATAAAAACAACATCAATTATTGAACAAGTAGCGGTTTAGCAATGCATCAACTAATATTTTATAAGAACATCACCATCAATTATTGAGCAATAGCAATTTTACCTTATTTCCACCTTTCATGATTTCACGATCAGCAACAGTTTTACCCTTGCATGTCCTTTTGTTGTGCCCAAACTTGCCACATTTTTTGCATTTCACAATTGGAAGTGTTCTTGGTAGTATGTTTGACCTTTTGGGTTCATCATTACTTTTATTTATCTATTTATTGGATCTGTCTGGTGCTCTCCTCATTACAGGGGGATTTATCGGTCCACTCTCTGATATAGACCACATAGTAGGACCATTTGTTGATTTCATTGTGTATCCATATGTAGACATAAAAGTGTTTTTCCTGAAACATTAAAACTATAGTCAGAATGTGGTTTATCATATTTAATTAACAGATAAAAACAATACCATTATATTACCTGTAATATGATGAAACAAAATCCTCTGGGGCAACATAGTTATGCCACATGCAAGAAATGTTGTGGCAACATGGTATACCTGTTAAGTCCCACTTCCTACATGCACATGTCTTAGCGCCTAAGTTAACCTTATATGTCTCAGATTTGTTGGACACTTCAAACATTTCCTGAGGATCATCAGCCATCCAACGTGGACTCTAACCTTCAGCAGCCCTCTTTTTCTTTTCCAGCAACTGTTGTATCTTAGGACATATGTTGCCCTTATATTTGGACATATGTTCCCATTGGGTGACAATCCTATCTGAAATATAGTGCCTTAAACCCTCAAGCAATGTTATTATTGGTTTGTCTCTATGCTCAAATACTGCCTTGTTGAATGCCTCACACATATTGTTGACTTGTAGGTCACATTGTGTATTAGTGAAAAATGCAGACCTAGTCCATGTTCTAGGAGGAAGTTTCATCATATCTTTCTAAGCAGCCTCATTCATTTCATGTTTTTTATTCTGTTCATTGCTCTTTGCCAATTCATATCTTCTTCACTTTCATCAAAACTCTCATTATATTCACTAACATCATCTTCACTACTCCAAACATAGTCATTATCTTCACTACCTACTTCATCTTCAAATTCAGGTCTATCTTGAATTTCAAGTTCAGCTTCTTCAACTACAACTTTAGGTCCATCTTCACTTTCAACTACAACTTCAGGTTCACTATCACATTCACCACCACCATCACCCTCAAGCTTGTATTCATCAACATCAATAACTATTTCCTCCTCAACACTTTGTCTTTTCTTATTTTTGTCATTCACAACTATAATTGGAGTATCAATAAGGTGCTCCATATAAACTTCTACAAGTTCATTACCTTTCACATCTTCAATAAATTGGACAACATTAGCTTCTGAGTTAAGAGACCTCAATCCATGAGTAAGTGAATACTTTGGGTGCCTATACCATAAACATCTAACTTCTTTATAACCCAAATTTGTTATTATTCTTCTTATATCCATATACAAACTTCAGAATGCGATGAATGAACGATTGTTACCCTGTAAAACACTAAACCATTCACAAAAACCCTAAACCCTATTCAAAACTAATAGTATTTGAGAGTAACCAATACAAACACACATGACAAACCACAAAAATCACATACTTGAAAATATACTTTTCATCCTCTTTTGTCCATGAAGAAAGTATTGAATCATGCGGATTTTTTGGAGTTCCATCGCAACTGAGTTTCGCGATTTCCATCCATTTTTCCCTTGAATCCATTACAAAGAACACAACAGAACGAGAATGAGACGACAATAATCGCAAGAAAGAGACGATTCTAATGGGATTCACGATTAAGGCTCATTTAGCGTCGTTCTTGTTCTTCAATTTTGTGACTTCGTTATTCTTCTTCTATTTCTGAGCTTGTATTTCTACTTTGTTTGCGTTTCTGTTTTAGGGTTCATAACTTTGGTTTAACAAATTTTAGGTTTCTTTTCTTTATTTTTCATTAAGTGTTTTGCTTTATTTTTAAAACCTATAAAAGTATTATAATGGTATTATCTTTTTATTAATTAATAAAATTGCAATTAAATATGATATGGTTGACACATCAATCTCATTAATTGTCACATCATCAAATTTCAAAGTCAAGATCAGAATTGGACAAAATATCAAAAATTTTAAGAAATAGAAAGACTAAAATTGCAGATAAAAAAATAGTAGACCAAAATTACAATTTAAATAAAAAATGAGACCAAAACTGTATTTAAACCTAAAAATTAGTACGAAGTTATACAAAGGGCATCGCATTTCATCATCTATGGAAGAAGCAAAACCACATGTAATTGCTCCAACTCTTCAAACTCCAACTACCAAGAAGAGGCCACTCGACACTGATAATTCCAATTCCAATTACTTCAAGATTCGTGCCCTTATTCGAGATCTTCGCCCCCATTTTATCCAGGTACATTACTTACTACCCCATTTTCCCTAAATACCTTAAATCCTATCAAAATCTTTTCTTTTTCGTGGAATGCGAGTATGATTGTTGTTATCTTATCTGGGTTTTTCTTTGTTCATTATTGTATTTGATGAAATATATGTTCCTGAAACAATTGAATTTATATTCTTGTTAGGGATTTCAATTCTTTCATTTTTTATTTTCAATTTAGGGCTTAATTGGTGTGTGAAAGTTTTTACCTTGCTTTTTTTTGTTTATTTTTATTTACTGTTTTGTCCATAGGAGAATGTTATTCATATCAAATTTGGCTTACCAATGTTAGAGATTTCATTCTAGTTTTAGGGGGTTTTCATTGATTGTCAATAACATGTAGTAAGGACAAGTTCATAATCAAAGGAAAGGAGAATTTTTTTATGTATTACACTACTTGTTAGGAGTCCTAATTCTGGACCTAGTAAGGTAATTAGGTTTATCTAATCTCAGTATCTTATATCTAGATTTCGCTTCGAGTATTCTCTCTTTTTCTGCTTCAGCATTGACAGTTTATTAACTTAATGGTGTGAGAGACCTGGGTTAGACGAGTTTGGATACTTGGATTGTAAACTTATTGATAAGGAATTCGCTGTGAGATATATCGTAAAAGGGATTAGTATGGGAAAACGAATGATTGGGCGATTGGGCGATTGGTCGAGTAGCAACATGTTTGTTATTTTCTATCTTTACCCTTGTTCCCTCTGGTTGCCTTCCAGCTTATACCGATATTCACGTGTTAAAATAATGCGGTTGGAAAATTGAAAATCTGAAAGTATTATATTTGATTACATAGTAGTTTTTGTTTAATTTTTCAATAGTTAATAATTCATACTTAAGACCTGATCACCTGCTTTCTTTGTGAGAATTTGTATAGCCTTATAACCCCTTTTGCTTTTTTATCGGTTCTCTTGGGAATGTGGATCCAAAGTGTCTGATGGACTTTGGACAGTAGAGTTCAGAAGTTGATAGCTGCTGACGAAAAATTCAATATTTAGATGGCTACATAATTGTAAAATACATCTCTTAGATAATAACTCATTTATGTAATACGTCCCTTTATTTTCATCGATGATTACCACTTGTACCTATTCCTAAATATATACCCTGTGCTTTAGAGGATCTAGATCCTTCTTAGGAACATGCCATGTAGAAATTTTACAAAATTTTGAATATAGAACGATATAGGATGCAGTTTTCAAGGAGATGGGGAGTTTCCATGGTTTCTCTACAAAAATTTGTTCATTTTTAGTACTTTCCCGAATAAGAAAACGAAAAGAAAAATAAATGGTTCATTTGACCATCTGATTCAGCACAAATTTGGTACTTCCCTTTTTATTATTGTAGCTCTTTTATTTTACGGTAGCAAGTGCACGCTCCTCTTATGAAGATGCATCATTAATTGTGATAAACTCTCGCAAGCTTTGTGGCACCATTATGCATTGACTATATGTTGTACTGGACTACTATGTACATAGCTAGTAGTTTCTTTTCTACGATCTGATCCGATCCATGTCACGTGTTACGAACTTTAAAGAGCTATTCTGTGAAGTCGTTTTCTTTGAAGCTGATATGAATATGTATTGAACTATTGAACGATGTCCCTTATAGTTCGGCTGACTGAAAATCTCAATTCCCTTTGTTTTGATTCATAGAATTTATGTTTTTGCTCAAAATACTAAAACGAGTGTCTAATGATTGCTGCTGTTTGATCTTGAAGGTTCTCCAAACTCCTGACTACAAAAATTGCAAGGCATCCCATGAAATTCAAGACCGTAAGTTGACCAAACTATCAAATCATAATTCAAACGACATATAGATGGTTGCTTGAATTGTGTAATATGCTTTTTACTTTAACTTGTAATTGCAGAACTGAAAACTGTGCTGAAGTTATACAATGATATGAAAGCGCAAGTAGTTTCACAAGCGAAGCAGCAGCCTCAACATGTCAAGTCTTCAGAGCAATCTCAAGTAGAGAAATCATTTGCGCGACCATCTGTGGCTGAAGACAGTCAGACACCCGGCACATACGTTATTGGAGGATCAGCTTTTGGATGGAATTTCATCACTTTTCCAGCTGCGGATCCTGTCTATTATGGTAGGACAAAGGAACAATTTCGATCAGAAAAAGTGACCGAGTAATCCTTTGGCGCGCAATCACGGATTTACTACGTGCACAACCTGTCCATTGGAACACCTGTTCATTCAACCAAAAGTATAGTGTATTATCAGTTTCTATAAACTTACTATTTTTTTTCCCTTAGTCCTTTTTCTATTAACATTTTTAAAATTCAGCAAGAGACTCGTACATGTTCTGTCATACTTTTAGTAGCAGTTGGACTTTTCATTATGAAAGCAAAACATGTTTTTTTGTTCATTAAAAGTTTACTGAAAAAGGAAATTTTTGTATCTTGTGCAAGTTATGTAACTCTTTTACCATGAGCTCCTATTATTCCATAGTTTGGCTGCAATATGTCACATTGATACACACAATAAGGTCAATTAGTATTTAGTAGTGTTATTTACACTATTTTCTATCATTTTTACACTTATTTTTTAATATAATAACATAAGAAAAGCATACTTTCTAATATGCCCTATGTCTATTTTCATTTTTTTTAATCTTGCACATATTATTGATCACAATAATCAAAGACAACATTCAGATTTATCCAATTCAAAGAAACAATTTCAATTTCTTTCTCAGCCATTTTTGGAGTTTTGCAGAATTGATTTCAAGGCTCCAAGCTGACATATAATGTGGCATTCTCCCATAAATGGCCAGCCCAGCACCTATCAAAGCCAAAAACACCTGAAATTTTCACCAACATATTCAACCACATTCTGAGTTGAACAAGTTGTTACTGCAACATAAAATATCTTTTTATGCGGAAAAACGTTGTCACAATATTATGGATTTTTTTTTTTCAGACATGAAAAAATATTTTATGTTGTAACAATTTGTTCAACTCGTTTAATATATTATATGAAACATGGATGATTAGAAACATATGATTTATTGAATATATTAAGGACTTAAACGTATGTCTGGCTGGTCGGTGACTAAAAGTGATTTTTAGTGAATTGATTTTATAAAATTAATTTTAGTTAAAATTGAGTTGAATGTAAATTGATTTATATTTGTATATGGTTAGATAAAAGTAAATTCAACAATAAATTTCAGTATAAATATCACGCTTGAACTCAAAAGCTACAAATCATAGCTTTAACTTAGAATCAATTTTAGATGCCGAATCAATTTTACTTAATATTATCTAAATATACCAAAATCAATTTTACTTAATATCATCTAAATATACCAAAATCAATTTTACTACTCTAAAATTGAAATCAATCGAACACTAGTCTCTTTGTATTGGTCCATCCCACGTTACATTAAGTAACCCAAATACAATTAGTAAAAAAAATTAAGCAACCCTCAAGAAACTCACTTTGATATTTTTTATTTGTAATCAATTTTATTTCAAATTAATAATATTAATTGGATTATTTTAATTAATACAACAAACATATTAAATATCAAAAAACACAATATTTAGTTAGTTTTTAAAATGATGAGAAATGTATAATAATAATAATAATAATAATAATAATAATAATAATAATAATAATAATAATAATAATAATAATAATAATAATAATAACAACAACATAAATGGATTCTGGTGTTATTTATTTTGAATCGAAATCTATTTGTGTTTTTCTTCTTCTCTTCCACCTTTGGATGCATTACCATTTTTTTTACTCTTCTTTTGGATGGGTTGTTGCTCCTTGGTGATCAGCAAAATAAAATTTCTAGAAAATGTCCTATATTGTTATTTGTCTGGGAAAAATATATGATTTGTTTGTCTGAGCCCAGGTTCGAACTGGGGACCTCTAGTGTGTGAGACTAGCATGATAACCAACTACACCACCCAGACATCTGATGTTGATAGCATCCTTTTCATTCTATATTAACTAAAACTGAGACAAAGCAAAGATAAATTCATTAACAAAAAGCTATGTGCATATTTGTTCCATAAATACAATTTAATTGATAATGATAATTCAAAAGAAAAAAAAATTGTGTACGTGAATCCCACTAGACTATTTGAAAAACAAATTGTGTATACTGTTTTTTGAGAAGTTTGTGTTGCGTTAAAAAAATAAGTATTTGTATATCTATTGTGTATGATTATATGATATTGCTTTTAGGAAAAAAATGTCTATATGGTTTTAGTTCTGATTCTTTATTTTTTTTAGACTTTATTTTAGTTTTGCTCCCTCTATCAATATCAATTCACCTAATTGACCCTCCATTTTAAAAGTCGATAGTTTTGATCTTTCCTTCGTAATTTTGAACTTAAAAACAACGATTTAACATATTTTTAATGATATGACATATAATTCTATTTCCGAAATTGAAATCTAATTTTTTTACGTTGTTTTATTCCAATTTCATAGGTATTAATCATTCTACATTATCCTATCATATGTCACGTTATTTAAAACATCTGATGTCTTCATTTTTTAGTCAAAACATCAGACAGAGAAGGAGACTAAAACTGTCAACTTTTAAAATATAAAGAACAATTTCGTAAAAATAGAGGGACTAAAATTGCAATTAAATCTTTTTTATATAACACTTATTATTATTATGACGATAAAGGGCTAATGCATTTTATTAAATATAAAGGATCAATACAGGTTGGAAAATCAAAATAAAGGAGATAGCTGACATTATATATGACCGCTTCAGCAATATTGTGAACAATTATTTTAACCTCTCTTAGAAAACTCCCATGAGAGTTGTTGTGAAATAGAGCTACATCTATAGATAAAATCATCTCCATATATTTTGAGGCTTGAAATGGAGAATTGAAGGCATCAACAACCACTTTAGAATCTAAAGAGAAGATAACATGTGTGAAGCCAAGTTCTCCATCGCTGCCAGTAAACCACAAACAACTAGTACATGATACAAATCAGGTAGTACACTATCTCAATATGCCTTCTCTATTACTACTGACCACATCCATACAAAGTCTAACTACATATAATCACTAATCACACTTCCTTCTATTTGTTTTGTTTTAACTTATACAAAGTATAAGGGTATTTTAGCAGATTTTATAACTCATGATTGTATTTCTAATAAAAAAAATTGAAGTAAGAGCTGCATAAAAAGAGAACTAAAAAGAAAACCACATGTCACGTGAATTTTTAGCTGTTATTTTTGTTTGACGAAAGTTCACAACTTAGAGTTGATGGCTGAACTTTTGGGATTAGCCTTCCTTGCCAGGCCTTCTTGAACCAATGAAACAAGAAGCTGCAAATCAACAATGGAAAAACTTAGACAAGCTAAACCAGGGAAAAGAGAGGGGACTTATGCTGACAAAAGCATAGAACACACACAACACATGAAAAGGAAGGAAAAGGAGCCCTATATAGAATTGCACTGCGCCAAGAAAGATAGAGGTAATAGATGAAGTGACGTGAACAGGTAACCCTTTACCTCTCCTTTTTTATTGAACATTTGGCCTGTAACATAGCCGCGCGCATTAAAGGCACTAGGACTAAAGACCTGTAGAACAAATTGGATTGGGTGTATTAACAAAGTCACAACACACACAATTTTGTGAAAATACTTTAACTTTAGGAAAAGTCAACCACTCAACTAGTTATTGATATGCAAAATGTGGTTAATGAGTAACCATTTATAGACATAATGATCTACTTGAGTAGTTTAATTGTTCCTAAAGAATGTTTTTACCACTAATTTTATTGTTGTAGGCTGAGACTTTCCCAAAATAATGAAAACACTTACCACAAATAATATCCAGTCATCAGCTCTTAAAGGTCTGTGAAACCACACGCTGAAATAAAAATAAAAGTAGAAAACATAAAACAATATGCTAGAAAGCTTGAAAACTTGCTAGGTATGCCTCATGTTATTATTTTAATAAATAATAAATAACCTGTCGTACAAACCAAAAGGACTGTGATACTTACGAGTGGTCCAAACTCACAGCGCGCGTCTTTAAGCCTTTCCGGCGGTGGGGATTCATACTTACTTGAAGAAATAATAGATCTGAAGTAAATGCCACCACACACCTGCAATACAAACCAAACACAGATTATTAGATATAAGACCATTGATTGTTTTACTATTTGGACAGTTGGTCTCGATGTGGATCAGAGTCACTTGTCCAAGTGAATATAAGAGTTGAATTTCAGCAAAGTAAAATGGGCCTGTGAATCCATAAACTATAAGCTCAAAGGGTTCTTGCTAAGTGAACTTGTTAGATATAAAACCAGTCATGTGTACCTAATAACTTGCAACTTAAGCTTTTGAGATTTGGTCCTTGATATAGGTTCAACTTAGATGCATATGTACAATAAAATAGAATTTTCCACAATCTCCATTTTTACAAATTCTCAAATCAAGTTCTCTCATAACAAAGCTTTCCATGACAACAAATTTTCATATAAACTCAACACTTTCAAGCCCAATGATCCCAGTTTAGAACATCAGTAAAAGCCCTCCCAGTTCATGCATTTGCCAATTTTGCTAAACCATTTGAAACCAGAATAACAGTAAATAAAAAATATGTACCTATGCAAGGCCTGATCATCTGACAGTTTTCCCTTTGCTCTAAACCAGTATCTCAAACTACATTCAAATTTAGATAAGTTTAGATAATATATAGTACCATTAAGAATCCCAGATATCAAGGCTATGTGAAAATGATTTACAGAGAAAGGAAGGCACAGGATTGCTGTACTCCTAAAAGTTATCCTGATGCTTTTCTTTCTCCTCCTTCCAAATCTTCCATAAAAAATAGCATAAAATACTGGTATAATGTAAGCAAAAATTGGAATAGAGCACCCAGCTAACCTAGGAGGAGATTTGGTCTGATTTGTTGCAGGTTTAGGTTCACAGAATCGTATCTCTATGGGCCAGGGAATGAATTCAGCTGTAGCAACTTTGTTCCGGTAAGTTCTGAAGCAACCAAATTTGTAAATATGGCACAGAAAAACATTATACAGACACACACTTATCAAGAACTGAATCTAAATAAAAAATAAACAAGTATAGAAAATTATTGCATCAAGCAGGATAATAAATCTTACCTTGGAAGACGAGGGTCAATAAGACGTTGCTCTCGTAACTCTTCCAGTGATACAAGCTATAACAGAGAGCAAAATCTATTAGTCCAAAATTCCTAGCAGCATTTGGCCTTTTCTATTGAATATAACTCGGTTACTTGCCTTATCTGGGTCAGGGACAGATGGCATAGACACTTCCTGGTGGTCAAATCCTAATTCATCTTTCTGTAGAATTTAGGTAACAACAAAAGTAAATATACCTCAAATGCAAAATAGAATTTCTCAACTAGTATTAGAGCATATATGCTAAAAGAACGCATACCAATAAAATGAAAACAACTAAAGACAAAACTACATCAACCATGTTATACTTTGCAATCATGAAAAACTTATACTGCACCGAGCCTTATCCCACTAGATATTTATTCCTAAAAATAAACAACATAACTGACATATAATAAAAACATAAACTACCCATCATTGCCATAATTATTGTTCACTAATAAGATGTCTAACATAGTGTAGGCGACATAGATCAAACGACATCATTATTCCCTATAATGCATAAAGTTCAAAGATAGATTGTTTACATTTAAATAACTCTAATTGGTTTGACTGACCTATAGTTTTTTCTGAAAAATAACTGATACAAAAAAGGGAAACTCATCATAGATTTATATTCTTATGATTTGAATTGACAATGCTAGACAGCATCTCATTTATTAATTGGTGATAGTGCATCAAAATTCCTATCCATGGCAGGACTAAATCCAATCAAGCACAACCCTAGTATATATAAATGCCTTTCATACCAAGAAAACAGAAGATTGGGATATCATTTTATATAGTTGCACTATCAGGATGGTCCTCCAAATGGCATTTCATCTTTTAATTCCCAGCAGTAATTACTATTTGAAATATATGAAGTTAAAGATAACTGCTTGTCTTTAATGCTAAAATTTTCTTTTATCATACTGTATTCATTTAAGAATGATAAGAAAATGAATAAATGAAATACAGAGTGTATAACTTGACCTGATCGCAGCTAAACAAATAAATACATAAAAATGACTGAAAATTTATCTAACTCCAACTCAAGAAAATGAGGATTACCTGAAATGAAGCCAGCAAAGTGAATATGACATTTCCCTTTTGAATTGCATCTACTTTCCTTGTAGCAAAGCTCTTCCCATCACGCAGACGCTTAACTTTATATAGAATTGGTACTGGAATAGGAAAGTGCACACATTGTATAACATTTTCACGATTTCAAACAAATAGATGAACTAGCAGTACTCATAAAACACATAGCATGTGAATGATGATAATGAATTGCACGTGTTTAATGGATAGTTTAGATATTTTGCATTTAAATATAATGGATGGGTCATAAATAAACTATTAATCCATTTATGATCTTTTAATATGCATTAAAAAAATTCAATCCATCCATGATCTATTTATTAAAAATGATCCAACCCATCCAGTAATGACTTTTTTATGGATGGATATCCAACTCAACTGTAAAATTACTTCTCTCCATAAACTTTCATTCTCTTAGGAAACTTTTATCCCTCTACAACTTTTTCTCGCCACAATTTTTCTCTATTTTAAGTTTTCTCTCTACTTTGGCAAGCTAACAGAAAGAGAAATTCAGACAAATAATGAATTAAAAACGAATATAAACTTTGTAACCTGTATTTGTACATTATCATTTTTCGACGCAAAATATAAAAACTAAACAAAGAATCTAAAGAAAAATAATTCTGGCTATAAAATTGAAACACGTGAACCTAGGCAAACAACAGCGTCAACTGTCAACGACAATAAATTTAATATTATAAGACAAGAAATAGGAAAGGAGAAAATATTAGTGGATTTTATCATAATATCATCAACTAGAAATCCTCAAATTATATTGCACCATGGCCGTTCAAGCTATGATGAAAGCCTTCTGACACTCTCAAACGTGCTTCTCAATGAACTGGTGTCAGCTCCATCCAATGAACTGGTGTCAGCTCCATCCAATCAATGAGTCTAAGCACGAGATCATGCTTCTGAAATCTTAAGCCAATTCATCAATATAATGAATTCAACCAAACTCAATCCATATCTTCTTATTTTGACAATCGGATGGGCTGGGTTGGATTTATGTATGAATAGGTTGGTTGGACAGTAGATACATGGATTATTTTTCCACCCCTGCCTTTAGACGGATTATGATCTATTAGTCAATCAGCTGTTTTATTCACAACATGTCTCAAAATTTGGTTCTCCAGGAGTATCTATGGATTTCTCGTCTCTCAGTGTCATTTAAGCAAAATATAAACAATTGAAGCTATTCTACCAAAACAAACATACACAACAGTAAAGAAAATAAGGTGAAGAAAATCCAGGAGTGAGATTCACCAAGAACAAAACTTTGAAACTGCCAACCAAAAATAAAACACAGCCCCTTGCAAATGTAATTTATAAATAAAGTACAAAAAAAACTTGCTTTTCTAAAACAATTTAACAGGTGGATAGAGAAGAGAAAAATGGATCTTTAAAGCAAGGAAAAGAAGTAGGGGGAAAAGAGAAAAGGGAGTTACATCAGAGCACTGTCAACAAAGTTCAGAGATTAAACATGCTTACTGTTAAAATCCCCCGCAAGAAGAAAATACACATGTAAGCTATGAACAACTTTTAGACAATCAACAGACTTTGATGCTGCAGCTAGTGCCTGGGGATTGACACATTACCTCATAAGAAGTCTACCCTTAGAAAGTGCTATATGAAAAGAAGATAGTTTTTTATCATATTCATACCTGTCCAACTAACTGACCCCCAAACACCTTCCCAAATTTTGGAGCATCTGGAGGTGTTATTCCTTGGAAAATATCTACCTTCCAAAGAGAAAGAGTGGAAAGATATAAGACTTAATTAACGGAAAGTTAGTGTTTTACTACTTATTATCAAAGATAAACCAGGACAATAACTTTTCCTCTTCTAGTACCATATATCAATTATATAATATATTATGTCTGTTAGGTACCTCAATTGGTTCCAAATGCAATATATGCTCCACAGGCGAGCATGTCTCAAGAGTTTTTTCTGCACTCCAGATAGACTTTGGCTGCAACAGTGCCGAGTGCTCATGGGGCAGCACTAGACAGGATAGCTGGCATAGCAAACAAAAAAAAAGTTGTTTTAGGATCGAGAAAAAACAATTTTATTTACAGTTATATAGGAAGGGAGTAGGACAAGAAACCAAAAAGAGAAACCTTGGTCAAAGCTACCACATCAGCATGGTGAACTGCATTTGATAAACCTGCAAGTTGAAAGTTCACATTAGTCTTCTGTAATTGCTCATTCACAAAACTATCAAACAAAACCTATGTATTTTAGACCAGCAAAACCTCATTTGTATGAGTAAATAAATTTTAACTAATTTCCATATTCCAGTGCAAAATATTGCTGAAATTAGAAGGACAGGTATGATAAAACTACTTTCTCTTGTGGATAATGATGTGTCAAATTAAAGACCACCAAAACCTATTTATATTAGTAGTCTAGTAATAAACTTATGATACTAATTAAATAAGGAAATGGGTCAGACAATGTTACAAAAACTAGAAACCATGCCTAAAATATCATTAATATTCTAAGATGCAAAAATGATATATGAACAAAGCATGGACACTTTAATAACCTAGTTTACGAGATAATTTCTAGATATTGATTATTATTCTAACACACATAATTAAGAATAATGAAACCATGACGACAGAAACACCCAACAAGCCTAAACCTTTTGAAATGAAGGGAAAACACTTCAAAATAAAGAACAGTTTTCAACATAGCTGCATAAGAATGAAGTTCATTACCAAAACCAAAATAATCATGCCTTTTCAGTTGAAACTCTATATTATTTTCATCGTCAGCAAGACCAGATCCAATAACCTCAGCCTGCAAACCAGGAAACGGAACATTACTTACAAAACTGTAAAATTTCAGCGAAACAATACTGCATAAACAAAATCTTAACACCAAATTATAAAAATAAAACATACCTCTCCTTCCCAAATGAAGTAAAGACCCTCTCCAGGATCTCCCTCACGAACGACATACTCTCCCGGCTCTACACAAGAACCAATTATTCAAGAATTGAAAACATTAATGCACTCAATAGTTCAGAACAGGATTCCCTGATGTAACTGCATCACGCAGTCACAGCTCTCAACCGTCTGGTTTTGTTTGACGGCTGAATTGTTTCACAGAGTAAATTTGATTGTGTGATCTACACTGTCTGATCTAAAATCAAACTGAGATCAACTATTGCGTGAAACTGCACTGTGTATTTGCTACTGCAGGAAATCGTGGTCCCAATAGTTCATCAACCATCTTTTCCCTAAATCAAACATCTCTTCCAATCAATTTTCAAAATTCTTTAAACTAAAAATTTTCTAAAACACTGGAAACACAATAACAACAAAAATAAAAAAGCTACCACTGCATGACCAAAATTTTCATTGAATTCCAAACATCTTCACTCATAATTGCATTAATTAAATTGAATGAAAACAACAAAACAAGGTAAAATTATAAAAACTAAAATCTCATTAGTAATTTACCATAGTTTTTTACAATAACAAGTTGAGATATATTCCGTAAAGATGATCTAGGAAGTCTCTGAAGCAGAGGAACACAACCGAGAAACTCGAACACTGCAACAAGATGAAAGAGAGTGATTCAAACACATAATAAATAAATAAATAAAATAAAAAAGTAAAATATAAACAGAAAACCGCACAATGAAGAAATGAAAAGGAAAAGAAAAAAGTCGGTGAGGTTGAGTCACCTTCTTCTCTAGCCATAAGAGAGAGAAAATGGATAGTAATTATTTTGTGGATATTAACGCCTTTGTGTGAGAGAAGAAAACGGTAGTGAATTGAAAAGGAAAAGAAAAGATATGTTGTTGTTAGTAAAGCAGTAAGAAAAGTTAGCAGTATATAGTATATACAGTAAGGTGAGCGAGTGAACGAAACTCCCTACTGGGCATGGCAACAGGCCGAGCGGGACTGGCCGAGTTTTGTCTCTCCAATCCTTGCACTCTCATTGGTTGTAAAAAATATACATTTGTTCTTGATTTTTATTGGAGGTAAAATTTACGGCAGTTTAAATTTTCTCATTTAGGATGGAGTTTGTGTTATTTACACTCGGTCATAATTTCATATCATATTTATTATAATTATAATAATAAAATTAAATATATTAAATATATTAAATATGTATACTATATAAAATTTAGAAATAACAATAATATTATTAATAGAACGGTTGTAGTGTGCGGCGTGGATATCAATACCTCAAACTCGTCTGGCTTCATCTCGAGTTTTAATTTCGAAGAAAATACGTATATGTACTCATTTAAAATGGATTTCTCTTGACCAGATCGAGACTAATTTGACTGGATACTCACGTACAGGTTGTGTTGTGATTCCTATTCTCTACTCTCACTTCATAGTTATAAGCAAAAATAATTCTGAAATTTGATTAAGTGTAATTAATTTTTTTATTTCATGAAAAATATAATTTAAATTTATTAAATTTCTTTTGAACATAAAATACTCGATTAACAATATTAAATGTTTTTCATTAAAGTAAAAATATATTAAAAATACTAGCATTAAATATTTTAAAAATAATTAATTTTTGTTTATAATAGTGACCAAAATTTGATGTCACTTTTTTTCCTTATAATAATGATCAAATAAAGTACTTTTTATAAATCAGCAAATTACATTTTTGCTAATCACATCTTGATTTCTCCTACTACACACAACTAAATTACTTGCTTAGTTCACTTCAAATATGTAATAAAATAAGTTGACGTAATATGTTAAATGAACTTGAATTTGGTATGTAGAAAAAAGAGTTGTAATCAACTAAAATAAGTAAATTAAAGTAATGCTATTAAAGTCCGTCTCTTTAAATCCTTACTCAATTGACAAATGTTAATATTGTTAATTTGAATGTTTTATGAGTTAATTATAGTGTGATTTTACAAAAAAAAAGTATATCAACACATTGTAGGCTTCAATTCAATAAATTTAATTTAAAATAACTATTTTATTAATGAATTAATTTAAATGCAGGTTTTTATTTATAAAAATTTATGTGCATTTTAAAAAAGTGTTTAAAATTATGCGATTATATTATTTGATTTTTTTTTACGGACACGGTATATTATTTGATAAATGTCTAAAATTAATATTGTATATTTATGATGATATATATAAATTGACTTTTCATTAGAGTAAAAAGATACTTTTCGTTTTATTTGCTTTAAAAAAGCATTTTCTTGTATTTATACATAGAAGTTTCTTTCAAGTTAAGGAATCATATTCATGTGGATACATAGATAGGAAATCAAAAAATTTACGTTTGATACTAGATTGAGAAAAAATTATTCGTAGTATAATTTTTTTGGGATGATTTCTTATAACTTCTAATATTTCCATAGAATTATTCTCAAGTGAGAAAATCCATAAGTAAATTTCCAAAATATTTATATGCATTTTTAATAAAAATTCTTATAATTACTAATTTTTTTAAGAAAATTAATTTGTGTTGTCAAACACTTATATTTCAGGTATGTTATTGACACGTATGTATGATTTGAGTCATTGAAACAAATTCCTTAAAGAGTAACAGTGAGATCGATCTCTTTTTTTTCATATTATTTAAAGGAGTTGCGTTATTTTGACACATAATGTGATATAAAAAATCCACAATTTAGATTATTATCACAATTCAAATATACAATTAAAAAAATTTAATAAATAATTAATTATATAATAAAATATCACAACTCATTAATTATCCATTGAATATAATTAATTTTGACTTTGCAGGTCACTTATCGTAATATTCAAGTTTATATTAAACCACAAATTATGGACAATAGAGATCATGTAAACGTGAACACCATATAATCATTTATTTGAACACAATTTAAATGTATAACATGTATTTTATATATTTAAACACTTAAAATTATTTATGATAAAATTCTCTTTTGAATGTTTAAATGAATCTCACATGTATACATCATTCAATTTATATTTTTTTTAATAACAGTATCTAATAACGTACTTAATATTCATTGAATTTCTCTACTCCAACACCACAAACAAATAATTTTATATAATTACATTATACAATTTATAACCATCATAAAATTTGCACCACCATGATAGTGCATATTTAGCTTAATACTAAATAAGTAAAACATCCACTATTGTGAATGTGTTAAATAATAAGAATCAATAGTTAATAACCTACAAAAAGTCCGTAATGAGTATTTTTAGGGATAATTATGTAAATAGTTGATGTTCAATTTGTTATATTTGTTAGTCATCTCTAAACGTATTTAATTATATAAGACATCCGAAGTTTTGTAAATTTGTGTCAAAATATTATTTTTTGTTTGGTGAATATGATGTCTCTCATACTTAACTAAGGCGATGCGAGCATATATTAATTAGGCTAATCTCCAATTTCATAATATTTTGGTATTTCTAGATGGATATCACTCTTATTTTTCTTAATTAAATGCAATAAGTCAAAGGGAGGACCCGTGCGTGTTTTACTATAACCTCGAGCAATGTGATTATAAAATACTAGCACTAGCCTTGCAATGGTTCATTTCGTTGATTAAAGTTCATTGATGTTCTCATCACATTCAATGCGATCACATTTTCATATCGACAGCCTTATTGGAAATATTGAATGCCTTTTATAAAAAACAATTCATTAAAGTTCGGTCCTTCTATTTTTAATAATTTGTGAAATTAATCTAATTATTTTAAAATTTAATATTTAATATTTTTTTTAGATATTTAAACTTAAAAAATATGAGATAACATTTTTAAATTATGTGACATATAACTTCATAATGTAGAATAATTTAAATTCATTAATTATTTATATGTTATTAATTAAATTATAAAAAAATAATTTTATAAGTTAAAACTAAAGTTTTTAGAAGACTTTATCGTAATTTTATAGATATTAATTATTCAATATTATTTTATGTAATAACGTTTAGAATATTATATTAGTATTTTTATTTAAAAAATTCAAGTGAGAGACTAAAATTATTGAATTTAAAATAG
Source organism: Cicer yamashitae (assembly GCA_037974755.1). NCBI lineage: Eukaryota > Viridiplantae > Streptophyta > Magnoliopsida > Fabales > Fabaceae > Cicer > Cicer yamashitae. Next base: position 4,453,999 of record JBBPBQ010020321.1, on the reverse strand, counting down.
AAAGGCCAATTTTATGAAATTAGTAAAAATAAAATAATTAAAACTGCAATTAAATCTAAAAAAATAATAAAAGTCTTATTATCGGCCAAAAAAAAAAACCTAAAAGTATTATTTAGAAAAATTTAGAAATATGATATATTTAAAACTACATGCATCGAATTGAAATATGATATAACAAACTTCATTCTTTATCGGTGCTAATTCAATGTGTATAATCGCTTCTCATACCGATCCAAAAAAATGGACACTAGTAAAAATATAAAAAGTCAAATACTAATTATATCTATAACAAAAGACAATTAAATCATATTTCTATACAAAATAGAATAGATATTTATATTTAAGAATATATGTCTCACTTTCTACTCAAAACACTTATTTAACCTTTCATTAAAAAAAACACTTTTTTAAAAAAAAAAAAACCAATAAATTAACCGAAAAACTAAAGCTAAGTTATTTGGAACAGTAATTTTTATTCTGCCTCAAACTAAATTTTATCAAAAAATTCAAATTTAAGTTTTCTAGTAACTTAAACTTTTAAACCTTTCATTAAACTTTTAATTTTCGGGGAAAAATTTCCAAAAAAAAACAAAATCTGTAATTTTTTTCCTAAATAAAATTTTATTGTTTTTTAAAAACAATTATTTTTAATAAATAGAAAAATATCTACTTAAATTGTATTTTGTAACAAAAGGAACTAAAAAATATTATTGGGAGATAAAAATGAGGCAACGAAGTTTTAAAACTTAAGTTGGTTTCTTCTCTTTATCCAATGTTTTTAAAACCCATAAAAAATATATCCTGATTGAATAATTAGGACATGTATTTTACACATTCAAATTAGTCAATTTGAACACAATTTAAGAACTTTTAACAATATTTAGAAGCGAGAGAAAACCACCTAATTTATATTTACAAGAAAAACACATAACTAGGGTTCGGGTCCAAAATCAACTCTATCAAGAAATGGTCATAAAGGTTTGAAGTTTTTTTTATAGCTATTAGAAATTGTGTATTTAACTCTTAGAAAATTTAAAAATTATTTTTTCAATACAAAATTATACTCTTAAATTTTTTAACAAATGCTCTAAATACACACGTTAGAGACCAATAAATTTTATTGACAAATAGTTTAGAGAATGCAATCATCTTTTTGATTGAATTTATTTATTTTTCTTAAAGGTTTGAGGTAATTATTTTGCTCATATTTGAGAAAAGAGGGATTAAGTCTTAGCAACGCATATTAATTATATGTTTAAATATGTTTTTAGTCTTTATAAAGTTTTGACCTTTCAATATTAGTTTCTATAAAATAAAAATTCATTTTTTAATCCTTACAAAATCCTCTAGATATTACTTTTAATCAATTGTTGAAATAAAATGTTTAATTGTCATTTAACTTTAAAATGTTTAAATGAGTTTTTTATACTCGTATTTAGAACATTATAAAAAGATACTCTACAAAAATTTAGAACTTTTCACTTTAGATAAATTAAATATGAATTTTTTATCTATTCAAATATCAAAATAAAAACAATGAAAATATATATTTAGAAATCAAATTTTGAGAAATAAATGAACTTTTTATAATGTCGTAAACATGCATGAAAAAATTCATTAAAAAATATATTACCTTAACAGTAAAGACTAAAACTGCATCTATAATAATTTTGTAAGATTAAAATTGTATTTTTATCAAAATTAAAAAGTTGAAATTATATAAAGACTAAATATAGCCATAAATGTTGGATTTTTCGTTTTCTCTTAGTACTCATAAATTTACTTTTCTTTCATTATTTTTATTTCACTATGGATTGAAGGCGGTAACACTAACAAGCTGCGTACATTATTTTGTCAACAAAAATTGGGCACATTATTTACCATTTAAATGAGTATTTTATAATTAAGGCGTAAATAAGATTTCAACTACCGTGATGTGAACTAGTCCAAGCTTGTGGCGGCATTGCTTATTGTACCATAGAAGCTTATAGCTTCATTAAGTTACCATGTTTGCCATGTTTTCTATTAGATACATAATGCAAAACTATATGCCATCTGCTCCATCCAATCAAATATATCAGTGAGAAACTAGAACATCATACTCCCTCTACTACTATAATGATGCAAAGTGCAAAAATTGTACAGATCAATGTATGGTGGCTAATAAATGTCGCAATTAGATACAATGTATGGACAAATTTTACATCCAGATTCTGATCTGAATAGTTTGATCCCACCAAAAATAGAAAAAAGCTTATCCTAATTGACTAACAACTAGTATGTGCTGTAGCAAGTGACATTCTATTCTCCTAATCTGTATCAGGATACCCCAACCATTTTGTTGGGGGAACTATAAATACAAACTCCACAAGATTCTATTTTCTGCCTGTTATACCTGAAGATCAAGAACAGCTTCTCCTGCAGTGAGAAAAGACAATCATCAACCCTAAAACCTTGCTACTATCAACGTCTTACAAGATAGTGACACGTGATCATTCATTCAATTAATGTCAGATAAAGGTAATATTTTCTACGTAGCAGATTTTTCACAAACCATTAAGAGGATAAAAATACATATAAAACTTTCTTGTGTTGCATCAACTTACCATGCATTCTCTTGACAAATCGTTCAAACTCTGTGAAGTTTTGTCGTTCCATAAGAAATGGACTGAGCCTCAGGTAAGTAAAGGATGAAAAGTGCCTTCCATCTGGATCACTCATGGGCTTCGTATTATCCAAAATCTTGTTATAGCTAACTCTGTTTAGGCAAGGAAGTGCATTCTCACTGATGACAGGTAGTCCAACATCCCACCCAGCATTCAGCACCTGTGATACATAATCACAATGTGTATTTTAGATCATATAACTTTTATTCTAAAACTGTATTCAGCACATCCCAAATTTGTTTACAATAGAACAACAAAGACCAATTATTCTAACCAGTTCTTCCTAATGCCATTGCTTTATAGAAAAAACAATTAGATAGAAGATAAACTTTGTCAAGGATTAGATACTAACTTGCCAAACTAATTTCTCAGGATCTGCAAATGGCTCAGAAAAGCCCTCGTGTTGATTCAATGAGTGCGGGTCAACACAAGCAATGTTTAAGCTAACTCCATTTCTCTTTAACATTTCCATAATTGCAGCATAGCCATCACGATTGCATGGATTATAATACCCAGCAGTTAATTCAGCAGCATGACTAGCAGTCTTGTACCACCAATAAATACCTGATAGCTGTACAGAAATTTAGAAATTAAATATATCAAATAGACTGCACGCCACAAAAGACCTGCAAAAACTAAAAAAGATGTACGTGCAAATGGATAACTCATAGTCAAATAGGACAGGCATTATTGTAGCATTAATTTTACATTTTACTGATTTTTTCAGTTTTGACTTTTGAGCAGAAAATACTATTCTTTGTTGGTTGTTGTGGATGAAAATGTATTCCTTAGATATACCAGTCTATGAAAGATACTTCACTGGTCATGCTGAACAAATCATTTTGAATAACTCAATTCAAGTCTTTTAAATCGAGGGAAAGTAATGTTCAATAAGAAATCATGCATAAGTAATGTTTTTATGAAGATTATCGAGAAAGTAATAACCTGTAGAGAAATTTTGACCTAAAAATGTGTACTTAGAAATTATTTTCCAACACCAAGCTAGTTTTGTGCAACAAAGGATGCTTAAAAGCATTGAAATAAATTGCACTCCTATACATGGAGGACCGAGTCAATTAAAAACTCCTTATCATAAGAAAAATCATTAAGGTTACAAGAACAAGCAACAACGATACCAGAATGCTCTATCATATATCATATTGTTATATGGACTTTTAGGTCTTTCTTGATAGTTTTCTCCTATAGTTTTTCTTGGTCTTTCTCTTCGTCTAGCAATTGGATTATCCTTCATCAGGTCTTCTCTTATTACTATGGAATCTACAAGGTTTCCTCCATACATGCCCAAACCACCTAAGTCGAGACTCGACTATCTTTTTTACAATAAGTGTTACCACAACTCTCTAATGCTATCATTCCTAAACAAATGACAACAACATCTAAAGCCCTCTTCAAATAGGTGGAATCAGCAAAAACTCATTAAGGTTATGATGCAGAAAATAATTCAAGAAGCTTTTTTCTAACAGATCACAAAACAATCTTCAAATTACAATTTTTTTTTTTATCTTACCTTTGCAGCAATGCAGGATCCCTCAAAAGCTAATTTTGCCAAAGAAAGTACCCGGTTTCCATGATCAACTAAAACTTGAGAGTACCAGTTGAGAAAAAACCTGCCATAGAAGCCATCATAATCACCCCCGTCACAGAAGAAACCTGTTTCGTGTGGCTGAGAATTATAGGTACCCACATTATCTGGCCCTCTAGCCCAAATAGTGTGCCCTCTTGCTTCTGCTGCTTTCCTAAGACTTTTCAACATATACTGATCATAGCACTGCACAGAAGTGAGAAAACCCAATTGTTTGGGGTTTAGTTTTAGTAAAAACAATATACACCATTTAGCAGGAAATCAGTCCCATTAATCAATATGTTTTGAAGGCTTAAACTATTGTTGTTATAGTAAACATTCGTGTACATTTGTTATAATAATAAACCCAGCTTCTTGAAGACGAATATGTGGGTTTATTTATTTTATAAGGAAATATTTGTTTTATTTATTATTTCAATAAAGTATTTGTCGAAAGATGGAGATTGTTCTTCTTTGAGGAAATGAACCCAGTATTTGTTTGTTTTTTAAATTTTTGGATTGCACTGTCAGCATCATTGATACAGTCAGCACATGTCATATCAACAAAAATTTGCCACTTCATCATTTTTTATTAAACAAAAATTAATAAAGACTTTGTCAAAACTTATTTGAAATTGCAAGGGTATAAATCAAAAAAATATTTTTACAGGGACTATAATCAAAGTGGCTTATATTTGCAAGGACCAAAAGCATATTTAAGCCTTAAGAAAATAATTACCTGGAATTCACCAATACCAGGATATCTCCAACCATGCTTTACAGTACAAGATGGGTATCTTAGCTCTCCACATGGACCTAGTCCAACTTCAATCATGGAGATGAAGCCATCCTCAAAAAACTGATCAAACTCTACCCGGAAACTTCTCATGAAATCAAAATAAACCTAGAAAGGAGTACAACACACAAATTGCATGCCTTAATTTTATTGGTATTTATTGGTATAACATAAAATAGAAACCATGTCTCCTCTCACATCCTTGAAAACATCTGATAAATAATTCAAATGGATCCATTCAGAGGAAAATCACCATAATATGCATATATAGGATGGATTAAAGATTACTTCAAGTTCAGTTTACAGACTACACTGATAGCTTTTTATCAAGCATAAGCCAAAATCCATTTCTTACTATTGGATTCAATAATAATAACAAAAGTTGTTAATAACTACAGCAGCAACAACAACAATAGTTGTTGTAGTCATATTATAACGTCATTATTACCTCCACAGCAGTCCGACCTCTCAAAACACGTTCCTTATCTATTCCCCAAGAAAGACATTCAGGGTTGTGTCTTCCCTCTCTATCAGTGAAAAAAATATCAGGATTGCTCCTACCAATTTCAGCAACCCAATGGGGTAATGGAATACAAACATCATCACCAAAATTGCCTCCACATTCATGAAAAGACATTACTACCTGACCAAATGTAAATGAGACAACTCACTAGATTGAATCAGCAAAAGAGTGACCCACAATGAGAAAATAGCTTACAAAACTCACCTGCAGCTTAAGCTTAAGCTCACGCAGCATTTGGAAGAGTCTCTTGTAACCATTCCAATTATACTCTTGAGGAGCATGTGCCTCCACTATTCCCCACCAGCAGTCTACCATAACACCATCAACATTAGCTGATTTCAACACCCTCAGCTGCTTTAGTAGAGCATCTGGATCAACTAGCTCACATTTAATATTGATCACCCCCAACTGTCGATAATAGAGACAGAATATGGTATATAGTGTTAATAAACATGTACAGATAATTTCCAATAAGATAATTTATTTATTGCACTTGACAACCATATAAAAAAATTCCAAAAAATATACTGAGAGCACCAACGTATTAAGCATAGCTACTTACGACAAGCATGTTAAGAAACCAAGAAACAGAACTTGGACAAAAATGAAAAATAAGAGAAATCATGGCTGACCGGTAGCATCACATAAACAGGAACATATGGAGTCCCAGCAAAATCGCGCTCTGGTAATCTGGGGGGAATATCACCAATCTGCAAAGGATAAAAGATGTAAAACAATGCCATGAGATGTACTTACTAAAGACACCATTATTGAAATTATATGCAAAATAAAAATGATTAATACACCTTTTTGATAATAATTCATCTTGGGATATCATTTCAAATTTTCTCAACTATAGGGACTGATTTTCACTGATAAAAACTGTGGAGAGCAGCCCTTACAAGAACAGAAAATAAATAGAAAAAATAAAATATAAATCTAGAATTCTGCAGAAGCACAGAGCTAGCCTAAAGCCATTCAACTTATTCCTCTAAAACCTAAATCCCTGCCTGCCATGCACTATCTATCCTTCCCTCCTAAATTATCCTCCTCCCCAAATGTGTTCATTGTTCACCTCCCATTAATCTTCACAGCTCAGGATTCAGCTATGCTTAAACAACATAAACATTCCTTTCAATTTCTATTCTGTACCCTTCACAGACCTCGCTCACGTTTTATCCTTTTACTTCCCAACCCTTTCCTTGCAGCACATAGCATAGTAATAGGTGTCTATCACATCTAATGGATCAATTCGACGAAAATATGAAAGAAGTCAAGAGGGTCAAAATGAAAGCCTAGATAGACACAAAGCAAGTAAGATATTATATTTTCAATACATAATTTATTCATTAAAGGCCAATTTAACATGTTCTGTTTGTAAAATGCATGGGTGAAATTTGATTGATATTTATATGGAAAAAAATAATAGTGTAGCCATTAGATCATTCTAAAACAAATCAATAAGAGGCCAAGAGGCTTCATTAAATACCTGTGTCTCATTGATGGTGTCTATTGAACCGCCAATCACAGGAGGATTGTCTCTTTGTACTTCTCCATCGCCCACCATAGATGTTTGAGACCGGGAACTTGAGGATAGATCATAAGGAGATGGAGATGGTATGAAAACACCTTTACTTGGACATGCACTATACTCTAAAGGGCTCCTATAGCCAGAAGCAACTCCCTTGAGGGAAACAGACGGAGGCTGTTGGGAAGGCACGTGGGATGACGATGATGTAACAACTGTAGAATTGCCACCAGCTGGCATCTGACCCTGTAAGGTTGAGAAGAAAAGGTTCCAACGTGGGAGTTTTTCTGAGATTTATCAGAACTGAAATTCGCAGATAAACAGCAGTAATAAGATTTGCAGATATACAAGCGTAATAAGACATCGAAAATATCAAATATGTTTTTGACTTGACTAAGCCAAGAACTCAATTATATAACCAGTGCCAATAGTTAATGTCAACACTAGAGAAAATTAAATATTTTCTCAACAATAGAACTCCCCAAAACAAATGTTGATAAGGTAAGGGCTTTTTGATGAATAAACAACAGGGTGAAAAAAAAATGATCAGGCCATAATCCTTGCTTTCAAGGAGAAACTGAACATGATGCCAGATGCAAAAGGAAAGCCACAAAATCCAAATAACATTAGAATCAGAAAAATGTAGCTTTAAAATTGACAGATATTTACCTGAGATCTTGAGGGAAAAGTAGTACCATCTGGAAGAACCACCCATCCAGCTTCCCTTGCTAGAGCAGCAATAACATCATTTATGTCAGCCCTAACTCTAAGATTATAGTTGCCATGCCTGCGAAGCCCTGCCAAGATCCTTGCAGTTATAGCCCTCCGACGCCTCTCTCTTAGCTTTGTTCTCTCTTTCTCTTCTACCGGTCTAGATCTTCGAGTACCTCCACCCGGAGTGCCTACTTGTTCTTGAAACTGGTGGTGCTGCTGAAACCTGTTGTCACCAGCAGCAGTTCCTATCCCACTCCCACCATCAATCTCTACCATCCCTGAAACATTTCCATGCTCACCTCCATTTTCCTCGTAATCGTCATCCTCATCATCCTCGTCTTTCACACCCATTCCCATTTCTTCTTCATCATCCTCACTCATTCCAACCAGCCTTTGCATATCAGTTGCCATAATCCAAAGTCTGAACCCTCAACAATTCAATTTAAAGCCTAAATATCCTAGACTCTGCTGATTGCAAAACCCATCAAAATTTTGAATGACCTCTATTGCAAACCTAAATCAAATTAAAACAAAACAACTGTTTACACAACAACACCAGGTGATAATGTACTCTTTCCTTAAATCAAATTAAGCCTTCATAGGTAATTTACAAAAAAGGAAAGAACACATTTGTAATTCAAATCACTACACCAATCCAACACAATAATTTAAAGCCTTACCATTGATAAATGGATAAAAAAACGATGATAAAATGTTGAGCCATTTAGGGATCAAAAGCACTTATCTAGACTCAATGTATCTTAACAGTACGTATTTTTCTCGTCCAAAACTACAGCAAAAAAAAAAAAAAACACAAAAATCGCGTGAATTCATGAAAAATCAGCACGAGTTTACCTTCGAGATCGAAATAATTGTTAAATAAATAAAAAATCCGCAGATCGGTCTTCTCCAAGCTAGATCGTTGAGAACTCCGTCGGGTACCGAAATTCTCGGTAACCGACGTGGAGTTCCGGCACGGATGAACGGAGAAGGAGAAGAAACCAGGAGGACCGAGATCCGGAGAGGTCGACGGCGGCACCGGATAGATCCCGGCGGCAAGAAAAGGGTGAAGTCCGGCCGGCGGGGTGTACGAGCGAGCGTGCGAGTGAAGCATGCGAGATGCGTCTCACGAGGTAGGGTTCTCGCTCGTGTCGGGTGTGCGAAGACGAGCGTGTTTGCGAATTTGGCACGAACGAGGCGTGCGTGCTAGCCTACATGGACCTCGCATACACGTGCAATGAATTTTTTTTTTCGAGTGCCAAGTTTTTTTTAAGTGCAATGAATATTTTGTTTTTGTTGAAATTATTTAAAGATATATGTAAATATTTTAAAAGTCAATTAATCAAACAAAAACTTTGATTTGAATTCTTTTATATATAATTAGTGGACAAGAATAATACAAGATTCACATTCTTTAATTCAATTCATTCACATAAACAAAAATATTTATTAGTGATTGTTTATATTAACTATAGATAATCTTTAAGATGACAAATTGTGTTTTCATAATAGAGTCTTCAATCTCAACTATATTTTAGTTCAATTTATCGAAACTAAAAATATTTGTGATGAAGACTTTTATGTCTCATACAAAAATATAGAGATTCATTTTAAGATAATTATGAATTATTTTATTATATTTAAGAAGTTGTTGAACAAGATAAATAAACTGTGGAGTTGAAAATTGAACAATGGTTTTGTTGAAATAGCATAAGAAAAAAAATAGTAATAGTCAAAAAAGTGCATTAGTAGTAATAGTAGAAAATGAGCAAAATTAAAATTGTGACATAGAAGATAAGTCAAATGTAAGACATCAGGAAAGTTGTGCGACAACTAAGAGCCAACTCATTGATGTTTTTAGAGAAGAATTTCATGCAAGAATAGGTACATATACTTCAAGAGAAGAAGAAAACATGTCCCAAATGCATATAGAGTTAGGGGCATGAGAATACTTGCATTCTTATTCCAAGTATATGATATTTCTATCCAAAGAAAAGAAGTAGAATGATGAAATACTTTCTTATAAAGAAATAGTTTTTGGAAGACAACTCGAGACTTTACTTAAGTTTTTTAGTTGTTGTTTTGTTCCAACATTTAAGTATGCGAATTGTGTTAAGAATAAGTATAACTTTGGAAAGCAATCTAAAAACTCCCACTTGCAAAGTTCAAAAAATGTAACTTTAACTATCCTAATCTTTGAGTTTGTATCCTCTCTGTCTCTTTCCCCAGCTTTTCTTTTTCATTTTTATGGTTTTGAAGTGTATAAAAAATATTTTGACCCAAAAAATATCACATTATTATATTCATATCTTCAAAATTATAGGAATAAAAAAATGAAGTGGCCGAATTTGATTATTATCTAAAATAAATTTTATTTAGACTTTACTTATATCTCAACCGAATTCTAAATTATTATGACTATTATAAGGTTGAAACAAAACAAAAATCTATTTTTTTTTAAATATATTAATCTTTAAAATGCATTAAATATATGAATTTTGACATTATTTTTTTATTGTTTTTAAATTATATTTTATTAATTTTTTCAAATTATAAGTTTTATGTTTCAAATAAATTAAAAATAAACTGTGCAATAAAAAGTTAACAGTTTTCATATGATAGTTCAGATAAAAATCCATTTATAAAATAAAATATATAAACTCTTTAAATGCAAAAGACAAATAAAAAATAAAAAAATGAGGTGTAGTAGATAGGTTCAGATAGCATGGATATTTTTTTACTATTTTTTAACAAATGGTTATTAATTATGTTATACACAATAAAACAGTACATTTAATAAAATATGTCAAATATATTAATAAATGTATACATTTTTTATATTTATATATTATTTCCCAGAAACTTCTATATATAAGAATCTCTTCCCACAATAATTTTAATCTTCATATAACAAAGATTATCCCCTTCAAAAAAAAGAGATTTATTAAAGGTATAATGTCTGTATTTACTCAAAAATTTATTTTGCTATATGTGTTGACATTACTATCGGTACACAATGTTCTTGGAGTGCATGTGGATGTTGCAAACAATTTGGATAGCAAAAAGGACTTAACCCTTCATTGCAAATCACGAGATGATGATCTTGGAGTTCAACTTCTCCATTATGGTGCTAGCTTTGGTTGGAATTTTGGAGTTAGTATTATTGGCCACACACTATTCTACTGTTCCTTTCAATGGGATGGTGGGTTTCATTGGTTTGATATATACCTAGCAAGTAGAGATTATAATGTGTGTGATCCCTGTCATTGGTTTGTAAAGGAAACAGGACCATGTAGGATTCTATCTCCAACTGCTTCTCTTTGCTATTTTTGGAATAAGTAACTAATAATAATCTTCACATATATTTCCTTTATCTTAATAAATGTTGTATTTGGGGTATTGAGAACCTAATGAATTATTCTCTTTCTTAAATCTAAGATGAAGCTAGAACTTAGAAGCTTATCCATGTTTTGCAAAGACTTAATTGATTAAGATGACATAATAAAGGACATAAGATTGTCCATAACATGGATTAAATACCAAATTGTCCAATATTTGGGGGTCCAAGTTGAATTTAGGAAATTGAATTGCTACACACTTAGCACAAATATGTCAATACACCCATTTTAGAAAATGCTGAGAAAAGTGTGCACTTTTTAGTGACATAATTTTCAACCCTTGTTGATGCTTCCCTTCTATTAATAGCCTTTTCAAAATGGTAGGCACATGATGGTTGTCAAGGTCATAGACTCATGATTCCCCATAATCATTTAGGTTTACACTTTACAACAATGACTAATTAATTTCCTCAACCATTTGTCATATCCTAATGATACTACTACACAAAAGCACTAACTTTTTAGTTTTACTTTTATCTTTTTGCAATACATCTTTGGTAGCACAATCTCTGATTCATTGACAAAAATAGTATACCAAACTTTTTCTATACATTCTGTCTTATGTCTATTTGTTTGATCCATTCTGCATATATTAAGTAAACCAAATTTTTTTTTGGCAATAAATTACATCTCTTGTTCATATCATAGACATGATGTGTAACTCCAAATCCCATGTTAACATTCCCATTTTAGACATTTCTCAAACATTAGAGCCATCTTGTTTATCCTCTCTTTCTAAAGCAAGCAAAGTTTGGGGATTTTTCCACATAATCAACCATGGAATCTCCAAAGATCTTTGCAGCCAGCTTCATTCAATATCAAAACATCTCTTCAGCCTCCCTTCTGACACTAAACTTAGACTTGGTCCTTTCTCATCTTTGAAATCTTACACACCTCATTTCATTGCATCTCCATTCTTTGAGAGCCTAAGAGTTAATGGACCAAACTTTTATGTTTCTGCTAAAAGTTCTGCAGATATCCTCTTTGACAAACAGGATTCAAAATTCAGGTAAAAACATAATAAGCACATTGTTATCTCATTAACCTTTCACTTTTATTGATATCTTTTCCTACGTCTGATTTTATCTAACAGTTCAATTCTAATAATCAAAACTAATCGTATGTATGACTTTAGAAACAGTTATGATAAAAGTAAAACATTTTCAATGATCTGATGATTACGTTTGATTGACACTGTAAAAAATATTTACACCGACAATATATATCAATTAAATCATTTATTTAATGGAACACAAGTTTATTTATTTTGTACTTTTTATGTTTTGAATTTGATTAGTGAGATACTACAAGAATATGGCAATAAGATGGAGGATTTATCTAAGAAAATTCTAAAGCTTGTGTTGATGAGTTTAGGATATGGTATTGAGAAGAAGTTTTATGATTCTGAGTTCAACAAATGTCATGGTTACTTAAGGATAAACAATTACTCTTCTCATGAAACAATGGAAGATCAAGTTGAGGGGCTTGGAATGCACACTGACATGAGTTGTATAACAATTTTGTATCAAGATGAAATTGGAGGGCTTCAAGTGAGAACAAATGAAGGAGATTGGATAAATATTTTTCCATCTGAGGGAACACTAGTTGTGAACATAGGTGATATGCTTCAAGCTTGGAGCAATGACAAGTTAAGATCCTCAGAACATAGAGTTGTTCTGAAGCAACCTGTCAATAGGTTTTCACTGGCATTCTTTTGGTGCTTTGAGAATGAAAAAATGATTTTGGCACCTGATGAAGTTGTTGGAGAAGGAAATAAGAGGAAGTATAAGCCATTTGTGTGTTTGGACTATTTGAAATTTAGAGAGAATAATGAAAGAGGAAGATTTGAAAAAGTTGGTTTCACAGTTAGAGATTTTGCTGGGATTAAGGCTCATTTATGAAAGTGAATATCTGTTCATTCATCATCCTTATAATCACACTCATAACAATCTATGCTTGTTACATATGGTAACTTGCATGTATGGTGTTGTCTAAGTTGTTAAACTAGTACTCTATTCGAATTTAAATATAAGCAAAAATATTAGATGAGTTAGAAAAAACTTGATCAGGTATTTGTATGAAAATTTAATGTGTTCTATTCATATTGCTTCTTTGATAATATACGTAGCATTTTTTTTTTATTAACTCTGTAGTTCTTAGATAAATGAGTCCGATAATTTAAAATTTAATCGAGAAGATAAGTAAAATTTGACTAATGATTATTTTAATTAAGATTTGAATTCGGATTCTTTCGAACGGTTCGTCTTTAATCAGAATTCGTTAACCATTTGTGCTCAATCAACAAATTGCATAACATTTATTTATATAATAATTTCAAATATTAAAAGCATAGCTAGAGCTGCAACAGGTAATGTATGGTTGGTAAGATAGTTAAATAGCAATAACAAACCCTATTTAATAGTTTGATTAATTTATAATTCTTTCCACTTTCATCCAACAAACCTAAGTGCTATTTATTATTCCATTTTGGACTAATGCACACCTATGTGATCTTGCTAATTTTTGTTTGTGCCAAATAAAGAACAAACCATTGCTTTTCAGACAGAGACAAATTTATAAAAGGATAGATAAGGAAAGACACACAAAAGTTTTTTTATTCTACTACATATTAATATGAAACACAATGATTCATTGAACTCATTGTTCATACCTTCAAAAACCAAAAAATAAAATTAAAAAAAAAAATTAAGTGTTTTCCATGGATGTTTCATTTTATCTCATTCTCACTTTTCTTCAAAAATATTTAAAGCATTAAGCTATAAATGATGTAAAAAGAAAATTGCATAATCAATTTGCCATGTTATTGTGTTTATACATGCAACATTATTGAATCAGTATCCTTTATTGACTTTAAATTTTCCTCAAAATTGACAAGGTTATGAATAAAGAGGTTATGAATATAAGAAAGCGATTGCTTTTATATGCTCATTGCTTAATGACTAATTAAACATTTGTTTATTATTCTTATTTTCTGGCTAGAAATATACACATTAATGATATGAAGGGTCTCTTCTTAATGTATTTTATTGTTTTTTTATAAATAAAAAATAATCCTTCTCTACTGCTACAGATATTAATATCCCGAGATATTGAGCTCAACTTAAAGTGTTGACATCTTCCATCACATTCATCCGATCTAAAATATAAACAAAATTAAAAATATTGATATATTTGATGTGTTTGTTCTAAATGTTAAACTAAATACATCAATATTCTTTGACCAGCTTTCGTTTATATTTTAGAGAGTGGAAATATGTTTTTTCATACGCATTCTCTAGGAATCGAATCCCGACAAAATAGTTAGAGATTTAAATATCTACCACTTGTATTCCATTAAGTTGGTTGTATTTTTATCGTTATTTTTTTCTAGTGTTCGTTGTATTGTATTTGTTTTAATTTGTCAACAACTCATTAACTTTCTATTTTTTTGCCTTTTGTTTTTACTCGTTCGGATTTTGGAAAAATGAGACTCTAGTAATCTGAAGTTTGTATAGGAAATAAATAAAATCTGGTCAAAAATTGTATCAGTCAAAATTCGAACTCAAGGGCACAAAAAAAGTTACGCTTGAAATGTATGTATAGTATATATAAGTATCAATTTCACAAGTCCACTAATTATTACTCTTATCTCATAGGTTGGAGGAACCAAAAAATTTCATAGCTAAAAATGTCTTAATAAAGGAAGCCCTAAAGTTAAAAAATCCCTACAATTATGTGGGATAAGTGGGTCCATAAACCTATTTTTTCAAATTTATCTTTCAATTATGATTTTTTTTAAATCGATTTTTTTAATAAAAGAAAAATTCAAAAAAATTTCAAGAAAAAAGTTTCAAATGATTTAAAAAATTTCTCGAATTTTTTTTTTGAGAAAAAAAGATTGATTTTTTTTCGAGAAATTTTTTTTTGATATTTTTTGAAAAAGATAAATTTAAAAATATTTTCTAAGAAAAAAATCTCAATTAACAAAATATTAGACTCATGAAACCATTTACTAAAGACTACAAAAAATAATAGATCGAACTTTAAAAAATCATCTCAATAAAAAACACAAAAAATAATAAAATAATGGATCGAATCTTAAAAAATCATCTCAATCAAAAACCTAATGGTTTAATACAAGGCTTGTTAATATGGGACTTTTTAAGATGGGTTTTAGGCTTTAGTACTTCATTGAGAGGTCTAGTAGCATACCATTAAATGGTACTTGGCAAGTTACTCAACGTGGTGTCCACATATATATATATATTCCTCACAATTTTGTCTCTCCACCTCTAAATATACTATAAAAAATTAACCGCTGATAATGTCTTTTACATTACCGGAAGCTAGAATACGATAAAAACCTAAAAATTGGAGGTTGAATGAGCATTCACTTTTGTATTTGTATCATAAAAATCTTTTTTGAAGTTTTTTCGGAACTACCGGAAAACTTATTTTAACTTTTCCGGAAAACTTACACCGGCAAACTTCAATGTGACATTTCCGGAAGCTACCGGAAAACTTCATCCACAAGTTTTCCGGTAGTTGTTTGATTTATTTTTTTTAAATTAATTTTTTTGTTTTAATTTTTTACTATATTAGTATTTATTTAATTAATTTGATTTTAATTAATTTTTTTTTTTCAGTGGGTAGGGCTAGATGTAGAGACGGCAAAGCTGTACGTGACTTTGAATCTTCATCGCCTTTGGATGCTGATTCGTAGCATCTCGTAGAAGGCGACAATTTATGGTATATTAATTATTAATTATGGTGTATTAATGGTGTATTAATTATTTATGGTCTATTTATGATTTATTAATTATTTAATGGTGTATTACTTATTAATTATTTAATAGCATATTAATTATTTATGATATATTACTATTTAAAAATATTTATGGTGTATTAATTATTATTTATGGTGTATTAAAAAAAAGGTGTGTACCAGAAAACTTGTCTAAAGTTTTCCAAAGTTGAAGAAAATTTTCCGATAATACAATAATATATTTTTATAATATTAATATTAAATTATTATTATTCGATCGGTGTCAAAAATATTTGTAGTATCGATACATGTTTTATCCAATAATAGTAGCGGTTTATCCATATCCGTTAACATTTATAAAAATAATAAAATTAAAAAAAATTGATGTGTATCGAAAATCTTTGCTTTCTGTACCGGAAATCTTTTTTAAAGTTTTCCGGTCTGTATCGGAAAACTTGAAAAAAGTTTTCTGGAAGTAAGGTGTGTACTAGAATTCTTCAAAAAAAAGTTTTCCAGAAATTATCAAAAAACTTTTACTTATCAGAAATCTTTTTTCTGACTCCGGATAAAAAGGAATGGTAAAAAAAAAGTAACTTTAAATTGGTAAAATAGTAAAACTAAATTTGAGGGTATAATTGGTATTTTCATAAAATTATGGGGTATAGGTATAGAAATGGGGGTACTGGGTAAAACTTTCTAATGCTAACATTGGGTTTCATTTGGATCAGTTGTATAGGATAGAATGAAGTGGAATGGAATGAAATATGGTAGTTAATTTTTTTTTCATAGATTACTTTATTGGAAGTAATTCTATTCGAGACGCGTCAAACACTAAACGTGGATACCTTTTTTAATAAAGATTTGAATATGAATTTACCACATTGTGATAGTCTAACCTTTTTCGCCAGACTCAACTTTATTGATAAATTTTTTAAAATTTGATATAATATATATTATGATGTCATTTAACTTTATTCTATCTATAATATCACCCGTCCAAACATATCAATTACTTGCAGAAGGAAACAGAAACCATATAGTCTTAATTTTTTATGGTCATCAATCATCAAACAGCCACGAAATAAATCAAATACTAGTGTGACATACTATATTGTGAAAAATGAGTTGCACCTTGCACGTTTTCGCACCTTCAAGGGAATTTTCATTTTCAATATAAAGAATAGCATATCATATGCTGCACAAACATTAAATAATTACTCATAATTCAGCTCACTAAATAAAAAAGAAGAAGAAAATAAACTCTAACAGAGATTAATTATCTACGAATTAATTAATATTTTCCCCATCAATTTTAATATTTTTAGCATGTGTGCCTTTCAATGGCAAGTAGGATCCTATTTCTAAATCTTAGTTTTAAGCTTAATTAGTTATTTTTTTAATCTTAAAATAAAATATTACATCGACAGCTGAAATCGTTTGTGAAATAATTTGCTTCACATGCATGTGCAAAACAGCATTTTTTTTTTATATTATTTCGTTAATAGAAAGACAGAGAAAATTTTTACCACAAAAAACCAAAGAGAAACATGGAAATATGTCATTAAAATTTAAAATAAACAAATAACATCATTAAAAACTAACAATTTGACTAAAGTAACATTTTTTATTTTTTATTTATAAATAAATATTAGTAATTAATTATATTAGTATTTTTTTCTCTTTTCACAAGTTGCCTCGTCATGATAAAATATAGTGCAAATTAACTTTTCACTTTCTACCATATAACTTCAAATTCAAAACTTCTTTTTTTAAGGCAAGAGAGTATGGAAAGACATCATAGAAGAAAAAAAAACGTATTTAATTGCAGAACTTCAAATTCAAAACTAAGTTCAAAAGACATGTCTAAACATATTAACTATATACACCTACTTCTGTAATGTATACACCTACTAGATCTGTTTTTGCTGCTGCTTTATTTTTTGGGCCCTTATTATGCAGTATTTTATATTTTGTCCCAAAATATTTATCGCATTTAATCATTTTTATATCTAAAAAAATATGATAAATGAAACAGAGAACAATAATTTTATCAAATTATGCATATAATATTAATTAGATGGTAGAATTTGTAAAACAAAATTAAAGTTGTATTCAAAACCAAAAGCAACAATTTTTTTTTCAAATTGCGACAATTATTATAAGACATATAAAGTATTATTTATTCATAACTTGATCTAAGTTAAAGTATTTTAAAATGTGTAATTATTTTAATTTTTACACGTTTTTAATTTTGCAGTAGAATTATAATAATCTCTAAGTTTTTTCTAAGTGCAATTTAGATGGTAAAAAAACTATACTCTACGAGGACATTTAATGTTTGTGTGTTTATTTTAAACCAAAAATAAAAATTTCCCTGAATCAAAATTCTATTATTTACACAACATTTATTAAAGAAATATAAGTATTATATCTACATACACAAGTCTAAACATTTTCATACGACGATATTCATACGTCGACACAGATAATAATTTAAGAAAAATGAATAATTAAGGTGTCACTATCATGTCGGTGTATGTCACGGGCACATGACGGTCACTGAGACACGCTTTTGATTAGAGGTGTCGGTCCTACGGAGAAATCTAGGTAATAATTTGTCCATTTCTACAACTTGGTCACCCTTATATATTAATTGGTTTTGTTCAAACACAACTTTCTTTCTTTTGCATGGAAATTCTTCAGTGAAGAAGGTAAAGTTGGGAGGGAACTGTTTCAAACGTTGTTATAACTGGTTAATGTTTAAACTTCAAATTCAAATAAAAAAAGGTAACATTAGAAAAAGAATGTTTGGGACCGTTGCTGCTTTTTTTTTTTCTCCAACCGTTTGTTTTGAAGTTTTAAATTTCAGTTTGGTTTCAATTTCAACATCAGAAAGTTGTCCAAGATTGCTTTTTTCTTTTTAGTTCACAACCCTTTACTGCATTTTTCATTGAATTATTGGACTCTCAATAGAAGCAGCATTGTTTTCAAGAGCTTTTGCTTTTTTATTTCCTACAGGACAAGAACATTCAAATTTTTTTGCTTTTTCTTTTTAATCTCCTTTTTTTTTTTACCCTTTTGTTTTCTATATCTATAGTTTGATTTCAATGAAAATTTCTATAGTTTAAGCTGAGTTTTTAATTTCATGTCATGCTTTATATCATATAGTATGTGACAAAGTGATTACAGTTTATACAAACTACTGAAATTAATTTAGAGTTCACAAACAAACACAATCTGTGACTCAACCCTTTATGTTTATATACATTTGCAGGTTTTAAAGAAGTTCATTGATCACATATTCTTGAACTAAGATGAATAAATCATCCAACTTTGGTGAAAATTCTGATATGGATCATTCAGTGAGTGATACTCCTGCTTTTTCTCCATTGAGTGGTGATTCTTTTGGATACTGCAGAGTTTGGACAAGCTCAGATGCATCAAATTCAAATTTCTCAGACACTTTAGATGATAGCAGCTATGCTAGTGAACCTTCGCCTTCACCGTCTCAGTGGAGGGATGTTAAACCCGGTCTTTCCAAGCTAGGAATGAAGTTGCGCAAGAACTCGGTCCATACTAAACTTGATGATAATGATCTCTTGGATTCAGGTTTGTTTGCATAGTTACTTGAGATTTGAGAACTTTTTTCCTCTTAGAATATAGGTTGGTTTGGATAGTTAATTGTGAAATTTTCCTCTTAGAATGTGTACAATTCCTAAGAAGCCTGGATACATAGTACAATACAGATACTATACAAAAATGAGACAAAGATTTTGATACATGTATCGGTGTCAGATACATGTCGGACACTGATACTTCTCCAATTTTAATGTATCTGACCTCATAAGCTATCTAGACAATAGGGCAACCTAATGCACGAGGCTTCCACCAAATGACAGTCTTATCCGTGCAAGCGGAAAGACTAATTCCAGGATTTGAACATGTGACTCCATATCAAAATTTTATGTAGACAATAATGAACTTAATTATGTTGACATTAGGTGAGCTTGAAATGATGAAGGAAAGATTTGCAAAGCTTCTGCTAGGAGAAGACATGTCTGGTGGAGGGAAAGGTGTTTCCACAGCAGTTACAATCTCAAATGCCATTACCAATCTCTATGGTAATAATTCTTTTATGATTTAACATTATCAATAGCATAGTCTGATAAAAATAAAAAAAAGAAGGCTATTTGATTGTCAAATTATTTGAAATTGAACATATTTGGATTGGGAATTTCTGCAGCAACAGTATTTGGACAAAGCTTAAAGTTGGAACCATTGAAGCTTGAGAAGAAAACCATGTGGAAAAGGGAAATGAAGGTTCTTTTATCGGTGTGTGATTACATACAAGAATTTGCACCAACTGCACAATATTTAGAAGACGGCACAATTGTTGAGGTGAGTTTTGTTTCCCAAATGATAACTATAACTTAAAGAATTTTATTGATATGCATTGTAAAGATTTTTTACAATGTCAATCAATCATAAGCATTGGATTACCAAAATTATTTTACTTTGATCAAATCGACCTTAAAAGCCATACAAATAATTATTTATGATTGATTGACAGTGAAAAATATTTTACACAAATAGTTCGTCAAAATTAATCTCTAACTTTAATAAAACATGTTTGTCATCTCTAATATATGATGTACTCTTTCAGATGATAAAAAGCAGGCCAAGGTCAGATATCTATGTCAACCTCCCTGCACTGCAGAAGCTTGACACAATGCTTATAGTAAGACAAACCTCAACTGCTTCTTGCATGTAAGAACTCAGTTTTTCATCAAGTTCTTGTAGCTGACAAACATGAACTGTTTTTCTGCAGGAAATATTAGATTCTTTTGAGGATACTGAATTCTGGTATGCAGAGAACATATCAGCAAGTTCACCTCGTTTACGCGCAGCCTCGTTTCGAAAGATTGTTCCAAGGAAAGATGAGAAATGGTGGTTGCCTGTTCCTTGTGTTCTCCCTGGTGGCCTCTCTGAGAAGTCAAGGAAACACCTTATAGAGAAAAGGGATTGTGCTAATCAAATTCATAAAGCAGCAATGGCCATTAATAGCAATATTCTTGATGAAATAGATATTCCAGAAACATACATAGAAGATCTTCCAAAGGTTAGTCCTCATTGTTGATTGATACCTATTGTTGAAGATCATTCCTTTTTTTCAGAAAGTCTTGGTCTGAAAGTTTCTTTTGAAATCTCAGAATAAGTCTGCATTTTTTTTCCAGCTGAAATTCTATTGCCAAGTGATTGAGGATTCCTATAAATGTGACCCTATAAGGCAAATGTCTTGGAATTTATCATCAAATTTCATAAGCCTTTTATGGAAGCCAATAATAGCAGCTGAGTCTTGTAGAAAACGCGATGATATAATTTCATATAAGGTACTAGTAGCATGCAACTTAAATGAAATGCATTAATCGTATGTTTATTCCCTTGAAATTAGTTATAAAAATTCAAGACTGTTAAGTTAATGCAGAAGAACTGTTTTCATGCTACTAGTATATAATGCTTTCATTCACATTTGTTTATCAAAATGCATGAAATTTAATCTTACTCTGCTTTTTTCAAACATTAATTTCTTCAGAGTGGAAGAGGAAGTCTAGGGGACACAATTTACCACTACATGTATACTGCAGACAAGTTCTCACCTGATCAACTTCTTGACTGTCTCAAAATAAGCTCTGAACATGAAGCACTTGATCTAGCAGACAGGGTTGAATCATCAATGTACACATGGAGACGCAAAGCTTGTCTTAGCCACTCGAAGTCATCATGGAAAGAAGTAAAAGATCTCATGGATGACACTGATTGGAAGGACAAAAACTACATCTTAGCTGATAGAGCTGAGGCTTTGTTGTTTTGCCTCAAGCAAAGATATCCTGAACTTTCGCAAACTTCTTTGGATACATGCAAGATCCAATACAACCGGGTAAGTTAAGCCTTGAACTCATATCTTATGTGAAGCATTGAGAAATAATAGCACAAGGCTAAGATATATTTATCCAGATAGATATCCAGTCTGGATTGTGAGCGGATATTTTGAGATCCACATCAAATAAAGATATGGTCAATATAGTCCTTATAAGGCTTGAGCAATTCTCAACTCTTAGCTAGCTTTTAGGATTGAGTTAGTATAGTTTAAGGCTGGTGCCCATTCATTGTAAAGAAAATAAGATGGAATTAAACTAAGTTATTTATATTTAGCACATGAACTAAGAATGACAAGGATCTTTTGCAGGATGTGGGGAAAGCAATACTAGAAAGCTATTCAAGAGTTTTAGAAGGCCTAGCCTTCAACATTGTTGCTTGGATTGAAGATGTTCTTTATGTAGATAATTCAATGAGGAATCGGGAAGTCTAGAAACTACAACTGGATTTCACTACTCCATTATAACAATGCTTCTCATCCATTCAACAATGATTTGTAAACCATAGATTTGAGAGGATGTAGACAGTTAGTAGATGATGTGTGATAAGATATTCACTTGCATCTGTTGAAGTTTATTTGTCAACATTATATAGAAGAAAGTTTCAACATTCAGTTGAAGTTTATATATCTTTATTCAGTTGAAGTTTATATATCTTTTTCCACTAGATGTCCAAAAACTGTATTTTGATAAAATCACATTCACTTTTTGAAATATCTCATCCAAAAACAGCTTTAACATTGATTTGACATATTACGATAAATTTAATTCAGGTTTCATTTTGATGAACAAGCAAAGATACTAAACCTAATCACATCACGAAAAGTGATATATAATTGAATGATTATATAATACAGCATATGTGCCAGAGTGTATTTAAGCTAACATGACTCTTTGTGAAGTTTTCTATGTACTTGCTAGTAAATAATTGATCGTTGCTTTTCATGCAGATTCTCCGTATGAAAGCCTAGATAATTTTGATAATGTGAATATACAAAAATTTAAAAAAATTGGTTAAGTACCTTCTTGTGTGCATGTGGCCTCCTAAATAGAGCTCACACAGTAAGACATGAATGAGAAAGAAACAGCTACAAATCACTTGAGATACTTTACTCAAAATAAAATTGGAAAAGTGTAACAAATCATCCTATATATATACAACAAACCCCTTAACCTGTGCAAGAAAATGCACAAGTCTAGATTGAGAGGGGGTGGTGATCAACAGGTTAACAAGGCCAGGACCAACACAGGATGAACTAGTGACAACATTCACTTTTCTTCATCAAAGAATCCATCCCTTGCACTTTTTTCTCAAAATGATGTCCCTTCATGCATCAAAAATAGATAGTGAAACAACAAATACACCTGCTGAAGGTTTTGCTTTGAATACTCCAAAACCAATCAAAAATCTTGTTATCAACTATCTTCATCCACAGCACCAACGTAAGTAAGGTCTGTCCTTCTCACCCTTACAGCCCCTTTAAGCCAACTGGCTGCTCGAATATTAACATGGTCGCCATTTCCAACATTACTTGCAGAAGGGCAAGATCCGGCACCGTCCTCTAAAAGCGTCCAGGGGTCAACTTCAAAATCATCGTCCTGTTGTTTTGACTTCCCTGATGCTGCAGTTCTTGATAGTGGAACTGGGCTCCTCTGAGGGATAGCTACACTACTGGAGTTAAACCCAGAATTTGTAATGCTGGGTTGAAGAGATACAAGAGAAGAATTTGGAACAAATGGTGGCTGGCAAGAGAAAGAGCACCGTGTAGAGGGAGGGAGTAGAGGCATTGCAGCTTGGATACGCCACCGGATAGAGTCTGGCAGTTGCATGCTGTCCAAGTGATTCTGCATTAGAGAATAAACAATCAGAAAAAAGAAAAAGCCAAATAGCCTGCATGCTTCCATCTAATCATCGTCCCTAGAGATAATATACCAAGATTGAAATTCCTAGATCGCCAAATATGTTGAACAGAAATGACGGAAAAAAAAAAAACTTAGCAGTTGCAAGGTTTTGGTAATAGTGACAGATTAAAAAGCAAAAAAAAAATCAAGTCATACATCACATTCCAACACTTTTAAGTTTTGAAGAAACTCTGCTCGTACTTCCAACTTATCCATTAGAAAAGAGAGTTAGATTTCACATATACTAAAACAAAGTTAGATTTCACTTACTGAAACAATGTTCTGATTGAATTATAGTAACAGAATTTTTAAGCTGTCAACGAAAATGTAAATAGAAAATAAAAAGAACTGCACATTTTATAAGTGAAACCCAAAATTCTACCAATACTTAAAAAAAATATCTCTTCATTGAACCTTTGCTCCAACCAGTTTTCTGTGGTAATTACATTAGTGTTAAATCAAATGTCAAAAGGATAAAATGTTGGATGAAAGATCAACCCTAGTAGCTAAGTAGGATCAATCACAGAAACTAGAAGCTATGCATTCATAGGCTGGAAGATCAAACCTGCAAAGTCTCCAACAACTCGCGATCAACTCCAGACAAATCTCTTGTCGGTTCATTAGTTGTTGTCTTTGAAGCGGGTTTCAACCTAAGCCAGCTTGGAGGACTACTACTCAACAAACCATGCAAAATCAACAACAATCGTTCAAAAAGACCCTCAACAGAAGAATCTACAAAAGCAGCACAAGCAACTTTAGAAGGTGACTCCGCATCCTTTTTTGACAGAGAAGAGTGTGTGGCATTAACCAAAATGTTTGCATCCTCAAGCACCATTCTACTGCCAAGTAATCGAAGAGTTACAGAGGCAAGTGTGCGTCTCATGTTCCGCACCGAGGGCTCCCTGAAAAAGTTAGTTGATTTTTAGCACCAAAGTTTATTCATAAAATAGTTTATTCATAAAATGAATTATTATCATCAATGCATGCTTCAAGAAAATCACATACTATTTATCCAAATGAAAAATACTACCTCTGGTCCTATGTATAAGAGAAAGTTGAATCAACAAAACTTGATGTATCTAGTTAAAATTTAGACCAAATACATCTATTTTTGTTGATCCAACTTTCTCTTGTATATAGGACGGGAGGTAGTATAACTTTTTAGAAGTGAATAAAACTAGAAAAATATGATTTCATCTCATGCTTGAAAATATGATTTTCTGATTACAATGAAAAGAGCAGTGATTCAGACTTTATAGTAGTCTTATCCTGTACCCTGTGAAGTGTTATCATACACTAACTTCTAACTAACTACAGAAGCAGTTATGCTGACGTGGCAGCATGTAAAGGCTAGACTAAAGCTAATAAAGTACGT
Organism: Cicer yamashitae; assembly: GCA_037974755.1. Taxonomy (NCBI): domain Eukaryota; kingdom Viridiplantae; phylum Streptophyta; class Magnoliopsida; order Fabales; family Fabaceae; genus Cicer; species Cicer yamashitae. Next base: position 4,428,814 of record JBBPBQ010020321.1, on the reverse strand, counting down.
GCTGTAAACACTCCACTCAGCACTGCTTGTGCAATGTAGAAAGGCAGAAAATTAAACAAACTAATTTGAAAACTACATATATCTCTCACAAACTTTAATGCAACCACAATTGAAGAATAGAAAAATTGTCTTAATTACCCATCTGTGCAAAGAATGGGAAGGAATCTCATGAGTAACTGGATACGCAATGACATTGAGGCTCGTAAAGCTGCAGGAGAAGGCGGAGAAGAATCTGTTGAAGATGTAGGTCGTCTGGCTAATCCAAGGCTGCCACCTTTTATAGTTTTGCGGCTATTTCCTTTATTTGTCTGACCTTCGGTCACAGGCATACTTGCTGCTGGGTTACCTGGACTGCAAGTAACTACAGCTATTTGTTGCTCAATATAACTTAATTGTTTGATCAAACCACTTGCAAATGAATAGCGAGATTCATCGGAGCTTTGATCTATGCATGGAAGAATTAATTCAAGAAAAGCCCTCTCCGTCCCATGCTGCTGCTTAATGGTTGAGCCTTCAGAGTCAAACACTTGAGAGAACCCTTTTATGGACCTTTTCACATTCACTCCCTCTTCAACAACTTCTCCTTCTTCAAGAGACAGAGAATCAACTTTCCTTTTTCCTCCTTTTATAGTTAACGGATCAGTAGATGGGCTGCACCAACCCCAGGGCTCCGAAGACTGGGGATTAACAGAAAATCCTTTGGTCTCTGCAATGTTAATTAGTCGTTGCCTAATGGTCTTACGACCAAAGAGGACATCTTCACCTCCAAGGAACCATTTAGCCTGCAACAACATAGAATCCTCTAGCGACTTCCCAAAAAGATGAACCAACTCCGAGAAAAGGGGTGCAGCATCTGGTCTAACAAGTAACCTTGTGAAAAGTATTTGAATAAAATTGTTCTCATTCTCAGAAGCAGCAGCCTTCTCAGAACTCGGTGAAGACAACTGTATAGCATCAGCTAAGGACACGTTGTGTGTCTGCAGTTTTTCAATGAGGGCCAGCTCATTTAAAAGCAGCCTGAGTTCAACCCATTGCCAGTGGAATTTGGCAGGTTGCAGAGCCTCTAAAACATCTACAACCTGATCCTGAAGCTTAGACTCACTGTCAGTAAAATGAATTTTAGATTCACCGTGCCCTGAAATGCAGCTTTCACCGTCCTTTGTATAAATAGACTGTGGCATCTTACAATCAATCATGGCATTTAAAAAAAGCCTAGCACAAAGCGGAACAAACGCCGTGGAATTTAAACGTATATCAGAGCCATTCAACTCTAGCAAGTTTGCGAACTCTAAATCACTTGTATCTGCAGCTATAAGATCATAAAGACCCTCAGAATCTCTTAAACATACATCACGAAAAGGCAAATGCTTCATTGCATCATTTATGGCCATTGTTAGAGTCTGATAAAGCTGATTTGTGTCTTCACGAATTGCTACATTGGCGCTCGTAATGAAGGGCCGCCAGATAACAAAGGCAAATATTGAATAGGCAGGCGGAAATACCAAACTTTGAGGAAGTGTACGCTGCATTCTTGAAAAAGCTACAATTGATGGTTCACTCAAGAGATCCACCACTAAGCCTTCACATATGGTTCTGCAGTTTCCAACAAGCAATCTAAACCAATGGAGATGCACTTCAACTGAACTGTCCACCTTAATAGCCCCAGCTGAACGTGCATTTCCATTTGAATTGGATCTTGAGTTTCTTACAAATTGAACTACATCCAGGCCCTCCTTTAACCTGAGAATGGTTATCATTCTCTCCAGGCTAGTAACACCATATATAATTGCACCAACAATAAGTGCAGAAACAGAAGAAGCAATTTTCGTTGTTCTGGCGAGCACGATTTTACTAGAACTATTTACAACATCATTTGACATAGTTGCACTAGTATCATGGGTTTCAGGTGACATTTGAAACTGATTTCGAGATGCTTTACTTGGAGCAAAAACCCCAGCAAGAGCATTTGAAGCTTCTGTTGCAAGAGCAATATCAAATACACAGCTCTGGCGCTCTCCCAAGGCTTCCTTAAGCAGACACAAACATGTTATATGCATTCGAAGAATGCATTTAGCATAGTTCAATGAACTTGTTGCCCGTGAGATATTTGGATGATTATTGCCAGCGGAAAAATCAGGCAATTTTGCTAAAGATGGACCAACACTGCCAACAATGGCAGAAACAGCAGAAGTGACCAAAGAGGGATCTCCTTCTTGAGCAGCACCACCGGTCTGCCTAATGCAATCTATCAGACCTATAACTATATGTTGAGCAATTTGATATCCATTATCCCATTTTTCTAAAGAAAAACCTTTTGGTGAACCAGCAGCAAAGAGCATTCTGTCTTTTCCAAAAAGATAGTGAAACGCATCTTCCACATTACGTTGTACAACATCTCTCATGCCTGAAGCTACCCTGGACGGTAACCGGCCACCGCTTATCTTTTGACGGAAATAATCATCCAGGTCTTCAACTCCTGCAGGAACGCCAAGGGGAAGCTCATACTCTCCATCAACTAATCGTCCTCCAGACTCAAATTCAGAAGCAAGTCTCTTATCACATGTAGTTTTGAAATTTTTCTCCCACTCAATGACCCTGACCACATTGCTATATTTTTTCAACAAATAACGTGCAAAAGCTAGGGCTCCTGAACCTGAAACTCGTCCATTAGATGCAATGATAGCTGCAGCCCGATCCATTACAGAAGACAGAGCTTCAGGAATAAGATCTGCTGAAGCAAGAATGTTCTCATACCTGCATCAAATCAAATTACAATGTTAAACAGATTAAACAATCAATATCTCATCCCAAAAAAGTCCATTAAAAAATACTGTTAAACTTAAGAAAAAAATGAAAAGTAAAGAATACGCAAAGACTTGTTCGGTGATGAAAGATTATAAAAAGAAAAGAAGAGGGGGATAACTTGGGAGCTCATTCAAACTCATGGCAAACTTAATGTCAAACCTGCACTTCATTATGAAACTACAAACTAGCAACCGGCCCTTATAACATGATAGAATGATTTATGCTATCAACCATTTAGACAAAGAAATTCTAATTGGGCAAGCCTGAATTGTTGAAAAATAAATAAATTTGAACGATAGTGCTTTCATTTAGTTACAACGAAAAACAAAAGGAGCATATGAAGCACTGAGATACAACATTTTCCAAGTACTTTTTTTGAAACAAAATAATAATAATTGAAGTGTAACTGTATCTCACATATTCAAATGGCGCAAATTTATTAAAAAAAAGCAGCAAATACTGATGGATTGGAAAGGAAAGCCGGAGGAAGAGCACATAAACTGATCAAATAAACAACATGGAGAATTTTGTCTGCAACTACCAATAAAACTACACAACCAAAGTTGAGTACAAACCTTCTCAGTGATGATAGCAGAAAGGCCTCTCCAACATTACAAACTTGGTTATCCACATTCCTTGCTAGCATTAAAACGTTTCTTCCACTATGAATTGTAGAATTTGAGCTACTGCAAACTTTTGGTAGCAACCACAGGAGGAATTTGATGGCTGGTACTAAATCGTCTGAGACATCCATCAAATAAAGTATAGCCGAAAGTTCATCCTCCTCAAGTTTCCACCGTATTGAACTTCTGTCATCCATAGTGGTTACAGGCCTGCCAAACTGGCCAACTTTACCGATACTTTTTTCAGTGTCTCCAATAAACTGCCTAATTACAGTCATCAGCCAAACTGTTATTTCCTTTTTCTCAACAAAGCGAAGGCGTTTCAGTGCTCTTCCTAGTGAAACAATATCCTGATATTGACTAGTTCGGATTCCATCAACCGACTTCGCCGTATCCCCATCCATAGAAGTTCTATGGTGAGGGCAGCTTACCTTATTATCACACACATGACTTGTTGATGCCCCTTGGCTACCCTCAATTCTAGAAGCAGCCAGTTGAGCAAGACTTTGGGTTTTCCGTACAGTCTTTTGCCGACTCTTGGTAACCTGCTTAGTTGTCTTAAGTGGTTGATCAACTTTGAGAGGCTCCAAGGATTTTAGCCCCTTCTTCACCCACCATGTATCTTCGCCGTCCAATGAACTTCTTTCCTCACTCAATTTTTGTTTCTTTGCTCTTCTACATTCTTCACACCCAGGTGTAGCCTCCATGAGATCAATCTTGCTGTGACACCTAACAAGTCTTTTGACACTGCCTTGAGATTCCCCCAGTTCGGTAGTGTTTGGATTAGATAAACTTTTGGGTAGTCGTAACAATACTGAAATGGCTGTCTTCAGGTCTTCAACACAAGTGTTATCCTTCTCAACTTTATCAGATATTTTATTTGAAGGAACAGTTTTCTGTTGATCAATTGATACTGTAGAAAATCCATCTTTTGCTGAAGATGTACAATGTTTTTTATTGACAGTGGAATTATTGGCCCTACTACTGCCATTGACGTGGTTCTCGCTAAAGGAACCACGAAGTATGAGGCGTCGCTCATTCAAGTAAACATGTAGGGCTTCAATAAGTAGTGGTCCTTCAATAATCTCTGATTCTTCCAAAGCATGACGAACGAAGTTCCCACTAAGCTGCTTCAATATTTGACAATGTCTCTTTTGTCTCTCTAGGTCAACCATATTTACACTTGTATCCATGATCCCACTCACTATCAGCTGGCGTACATAAGCCAAAGGGTAAAAGATGCCAGCCCGAATTAGTTCCATTATAAAGAGATGCAAGCATTTGAAGCCTACTCCTTTATGCACCACATGCTGATCAATCCAACAAACTATGATATCGTGTAGAGGACCCGGGCTTTCAAATATAACTGAAGAACAGATACTCTGGTTCATAATTTTTGAGCTAGATTTTATTTTGGATGCATTGTTCCAATTAATGTGCTGACTTGAACATTTTGCTGAATAGTCAACTCCATGATGAGTGTTTTCATTCCTTTGCCTTGGTGAAATATGCATATTCCTCAGCTTCATCTTTAAAAGTCTAACTGCTATATGCACTTGGGAAAGATCTTTCTTACCCGTGAACTTTATATCACAAGGAGGAGCAGTCCGAAAATCCCTAAAATCGCATGTTGCCCATTCACAAAGGAAAAATACTGAATAAATAAGTGATGAATCTACATTCACAAACCACTTCAGTGATAACCTTAAGCAAGGGCTAATTTTTGCAACCCAACCTTCGGATGAACGTCCACCATATGGGTCTTCAAAAAGAAATGTGTATGCTCCACGTATATCACCAAGTACAAGAGATTTATCCAAGGCTTGTGCAGCTTTAGCCAGACAGTGACCTGGATAGCCTGGGCTTACAGCCTTTGAGAGATTTTCTGCATGTTTTTGAATGCACGAAATAACACGACCAAATGCCAGTGATTCGTATTTTGCATCAAGGCCTTTACTTCTAAATGTACACACAACATCTTCTGAACTATTTTTTATCTTTTCTGCAGCTTCAATTGCTTTTGGTACAAAATTACCATCATTAATTGTATGTGAAACTACAGAGAACGGCAAAGGAAAGCAATCCAAAGTAACAAAAGTTTCTGGAACTGCAAATATTAAATACTGGAGCATCTCAATCAAAGCAGCAGCCGTATATGCCCTCCTGGAATTATCTACTAGATCCGATCCACCTGGAGCAGGATCACGAATGATACTAAGTGCTACTCCAGCAAGAGTACGTACATATGTTTGAGATAGAACAACAATTTCTAAGAAGCCATATACAATAGGCAAAAGCAGCTGCCAAAATTCAAGCAATTGCTTTTCCTGAAAGAAGCAGAATCGTGAAAAATCAAAACCTGAAGTCTGAAGGATCGGATTCAACAAAAATACATTAAATGATCAGTTTTATTTTTATGAGCACATAAAACTTGTTTTATGCAATTACCTGTAGTTGATGAAAAATCCAGTCAATGACAAGAGAAGGAAGAAGCAGTCCTTCAGTGTGATGCCACTGCAGGAGCCGAACAACATACCACCATCTAAAATGTAAAGATGGTTCTTCACCATCAGAAACAGGTAATAATTGGTTACTTCTGTGCTTAAGTGACGCAGCATAAGACATTTGAGGTGATTGATCTCGATTATGAGGAGTAGATTGAGAAGTATTTTTTGAGAAAAAATCATCCAGAAGAGTTTGCAAGTATTCAATAATATCTTTGGTCCAAAGCTCGGAACAAGAAAGTTGTGTTTTGTCATTAGTCCCAGAAGGAACACTGGCAGAACCAGGACGAACCTGCAAGTTCGATAATAATTTACCTTCAAATATTGATAAGGAATGCCTTTAGGTAAATTATATAACACTTTGCATCCTTACCAAATTGAGGTAAGTAACCTTTACAAACCAGGTTGCCCTCAGCAAAGGAACATTATTCCTAATAAGAACATCTAAAACTGATTTCCTTCTACATTGAGGAACAAGATCATCCAAAGAACATAATCGCTTGTGCTGTTGAGATAAGCCCTATAAAAACAATTTGAGGTTATAAAAATAATAGTAGCAGAAATAAAAAAGCACTGTTGAGTAAGTAAGATTTAAGAAAGTATTTAAGAGTTTAACATGAATACCAACCTAAACGACAAAATGTCTATCCAGTTTGTTATAGGAACTTATAAAACAATGCCTTCTATATATGGCTATAGCCTATAAAGGATCATTAAGCATATAAACACTATGCTGTATACATCCAAATTTGCTGTATAAACATCAGGAAAGGGCATGAGTGACATGTATATCTCACATCATGTTGTTAGCGGTTTTCCTTGAATTTTCATCTTTTTACCTAGAATGAAATATATTAATGTCAAAATCTATTTCTGTTTTATTGTTAAAAATATCCCTTAAGTATAGGGATTCGGTTGTATAGAAGTAATAGTAGGGATTTAGTTATATATGAATACTAATAGGGATTTGGTTGTATAGTAATCTAGTATATATATATCTGAAGTATTGTCAACATATTTTCAATTCAATAAAATATATTTTTACCCTAATTCTTGAGATGGTATCAGAGCTCTCGGGCTTTGGAAGTCTCGCTTCCGCATAAATCTACCACACCTTCATTGCGGTTTCTTTTTTCTTGAAACCTTAGCCACCTTCATTGTGGCCCTTTTTGCTGTCTTCATTGTAGCAACTTCATATTTCTTTTCGGCATGTTCGCTGCCATAGTTCAATATTCATGTCATTACTGTTCATGTCCATTTGACCGCCTTCTAGACCTCTTTTCAGCACCGTTTTCAACTAGATTGTAGATCGGTCGTTTCTCGTTTCGTTTTGGGGTTTCACTTTCTGATCAGAGCACTTTTGTTTGTGGGTCAAAGCTTACACGGTTTTTGCTCGGACTTTTCTGTTGCGGCATTATAGCACATTTAAAGTTTGTGGATATTTTTTGGACGTTTGAAGTTTGTTTTGTTTGATAGATCAATCTTTCGTCTATAATATCGTTTTTGTTGATTTTACGGTATGGAAGTTAAAGAAAGCAAAAGTGGATTGGCTCGACTCAATGAAGATGAAGTAGAGAAGATTAGATCACTTCTTAGTAAGTTGGAGAAACCGACAGGTACTAGTTCTCTGGTATATACGAGTACACTTCCTCTTGGTAAGATTCAATTTTCTTTTGGACTTAATGCTTCAGATACAACCTATAATCTATGTGTTTTAGGGTGCAGCTAGGTTAAAACAGGAGGGAAGGAAAATTTCTTATAATTGTTATTGAAACTGAAACAGTACAAATATATATATATACAATGCTGCCAGCTATCTAATGAATGCAGAATAAAGTAAAAATAAATTAGGAAATAAATCAAATCAGAGTGATTTGATTATTTCCCAAAATACAAATAAACTTAAATAGAAAATCAACTAATAAAGACAATCATATAATATCTGATTGCTATATGTCAACACCCCCCTCAAGTTGGTGCATATATGTCTAGCATGCCCAACTTGCTTACAAGAAATTCAAAATTGGGTCTGAACAGTCCTTTGGTAAAGATATCAGCAACTTGTTGTGAAGTAGGGACAAAAGGCATGCAAATCAGACCTGCATCTACTTTCTCTTTTATAAAATGTCTATCAATTTCAACATGTTTGGTTCGGTCATGTTGAACAGGATTTTGAGAAATACTAATTGCTGCCTTGTTGTCGCAATACAGCTTCATTGGAAGATTTATAGGAAGTTTAAGCTCTTCTAAGATTCTTTGAAGCCATAGGAATTCACAAACACCTTGGGCCATTGCCCTATACTCTGCCTCAGCACTGCTTCTAGCTACTACATTTTGTTTCTTACTCCTCCAAGTAACTATGTTTCCCCAAACAAATGTGCAGTAACCAGATGTTGACTTTCTATCCGTGATGGACCCTGCCCAATCAGCGTCAGTAAATACCTCAATGCCTTGTTGATCAGTTTTTTGGAAAAACAGTCTCCTTCCGGGGGAACTTTTGAGATACCTTAGAATACGGTAAACAGCCTCTAAATGTTCTTCATGAGGTGAATGCATAAACTGACTCACTAAGCTAACAGCAAAGGCTATATCTGGACGAGTATGAGATAGATAAATTAGTCTTCCTACTAATCTTTGATACCGAGATGTATCCACTGGATCACCACTGCCATCACTACCAATTTTCTGATTAGGATCTATTGTAGTATCAGCTGGCCTACAACCCATCATCCCGGTTTCTTTTAGAAGGTCTAAAATATATTTCTGTTGTGATACAACAATCCCTTTCTTTGATCTTGCAACTTCCATTCCCAAAAAATATTTTAAAGACCCAAGATCTTTAATTTCAAACTCAACAGCAAGAGATGCCTTCAAATTTTTTATTTCATTAGAATCATCCCCAGTGATAACAATATCATCTACATAAACGATCAATATAGCCATTTTACCTTCAGAAGAATGTTTCACAAACATGGTGTGATCGCTTTGACATTGAGAATATCCCTGCTTCTTAACAAATTGGGTGAATCTTTCAAACCACGCTCGAGGTGACTGTTTCAAGCCATAAAATGACTTCTGAAGCTTGCAGACCTTTTGGTTGAATTTAAATTCAAACCCCGGGGGTGAATTCATATAGACTTCCTCCTCTAAATCTCCATTTAAAAACGCATTTTTTACGTCTAGCTGCTGTAATGGCCAATCCAAGTTAACCGCTAAAGATAAAAGAACTCTAATGGTGTTAAGTTTTGCAACAGGAGCAAAAGTTTCTGAGTAATCAATACCATAAGTTTGTGTAAAGCCTTTGGCAACTAGCCTGGCCTTATACCTCTCTACTGATCCATCAGCCTTGTGTTTTGTGGTAAACACCCATTTGCACCCCACAGTTCTCTTTCCCCTAGGTAGATCCACCTCTTTCCAAGTTTGATTTTTTATAAGAGCACTCATCTCCTCCAAGACAGCTTCTTTCCACTCAGGAACCCTTAGAGCTTGTTGTATATCTCTTGGGATCTCTGTTTTTGTCAGTTCACAAGTAAAAGCTCTAAAAGTGGGGGACAATTTGTCATAAGATATAAAGTTACTGATAGGATGTTTTGTACATGCTCTTATCCCTTTTCTAACAGCAATGGGTAGACTAGAATCATCAAAGGTAGGTTCTAAAGGAACAAGATCATTGGGAACAGGTTCAGCAAAGACAAGATTATTATGATCAAAATTTTCAGAATTTTGAAAGGGTACAACAGAATTAGAAAGACTCGTACCTGTTGGATCCTTGGATGTTTGGCAGTGTTGAGGTTCTCTTCTCTGAGGCACTTTTTTTCTTAAGTATACGTGGTCAAATGGTTGGATACCTTTGTTACCAATCTCAACTGTCTCATTCTCAACTTCTGGCTTTGTCAAAACATTTTTTTGAATATTATGTTCATGGCTTTCTTGACTAGATTCACCCAAAGATTTTGTTTTGTTATTTTCCTCAATTTCTAGTATTTTCAAATAGGATTCTGTTATGTTACTTTTCTCACAATCTGTTTTTTCCAAATTGTTTAGAAAATCCAAATTTGCAATTTTTAAATATTGAACATCATCTTCTTTAATTATCCCCCCTTTAAGATGATTACCAAAAAAAGGAGTTTTTTTAAAGAAAGTGGCATCCATAGTCACAAAAATCTTTTTGGAAATAGGTTTAAAACATTTGTATCCTTTTTGATTGGATGCATAGCCAATAAAAACACATTTTCTAGCTCTAGGCTCAAGTTTTCCTTGATTCGGATCATGAATATGAACAAAAACAGTACATCCAAATATCTTTAGGGGTAGAGTGTATGAAAGTTTATTATTAGGAAATAGACATGTGAAAACATCAAAAGGAGTTTTGTAATTTAAAATTTTGGTAGGCATCCTATTTATTAAATATGTTCCAGTGAGAATTGCTTCTCCCCAAAGATACTTTGGAACCTTATTTTGAAACAACAATGCCCTAGCAACTTCAAGGAGATGTTTATTTTTTCGTTCAGCCACTCCATTTTGTTGTGGAGTATCCACACATGAACTTTGATGAATGATACCTTGTTGTAGGAAAAACTCATTTAAGTGTTTATTAAAATATTCCCTTCCATTATCACTACGGAGAATTTTGATTTTTACTTGAAATTGGGTCAAAATCATTTGAAAAAAACTTTTGAAGATACTTTCAACTTCAGATTTTGTTGTCGTTGAGTAAACCCAAGTTAATCGAGTGTGATCATCTATGAAGGTAATAAACCATCTTCTTCCATTAGAAGTAGGGTCCCTACAAGGTCCCCAAACATCACTATGAATTAATGTGAATGGACTAGATGGTTTATGCACCTGAGGAGAATAGGAAGAACGATGATGCTTTGCAAATTGGCAAACTTCACAAAAAAACTGATCTGGATTTTTATTCTTAAAATACTCGGGAAATAAGTGTTTCAAATACAAAAAATTTGGGTGTCCTAGCCTATAATGCCATAACATTATTTCTTCATTATTATGAACCAAAACTGAGTTGAGACAATTACTATGAAATTCCTCTTTAAGATCAGCCTCATCATCGAAGAGATAGAGACCATTGACCTCTTTAGCACTGCCAATCATCCTCCCCGATTTCAACTCCTGAAATTGACAATTAACTGGGTTAAAAATAGCCAAACAGTTAAGATCTTGTGTTAATTTGCTTATGGACAGCAAGTTACATGACAAATTTGGAACATGAACGACATTGTGAAGAGTTAGAGTTTTAGAAATAGGAATAGAACCAACTCCAGCTATGGTGGAAAAAGTACCATCAGCTATCTTTACTTTTTTATGACCTGCACAAGTACTATAAGTGGAAAACAATTTTGAGCAATCTGTCATATGATCAGTGGCTCCAGAATCGATGATCCATGGAGTTTTTGAATTTGGTTTGGAACTCAAAAGAGCAGAAGAGAAAGAGATACCTTTTTGAGCAAGAGAGGATGAAGAAGTAACTGACATAGAGGTAAAGAGCTTATACAGGTGCTCTAGTTGTTCCTTAGAGAAAGGAGATGCCTCAGAGTTAACTTTATTCTCCACATTTTCTCCATTTGCAGCTTGGAAGGCCCTACCCTCTCCATTTGGCTTCTTCTTCCAGTGGGGTGGTTTTCCATTAAGTTTCCAACAAGTTTCCTTAGTGTGCCATGGTCGTCTACAATGATCACACCAAGGTCGTTTTTTTCTTTCTCCATCTGCTTTGTATCCCTTTGCAGCCAGAGCCGAACTCTCAGTTTCTTGCACCCTTGTACTATCACAGTTTTGCAGCATAACTTTCCTTTTGGATTCCTCCCTCCTTACTTCAGAAAATACTTCCCTCAATGAAGGCAACGGTTTTCTGCCCAAAATTCGACCACGGACTTCATCAAGTTCTGGATTGAGTCCTGCTAGAAACATATAAACCCTATCATTCTCTTCTCTTTTCTTAAATCTGTTTGCATCTTTGGAATTCTCCCAATCATCCTCATAACATTGGTCAAGCTCCTGCCAAAGGACAACCATGAGATTAAAGAATATTGTGACATCTTTATCTCCTTGTTTGGACTGCCACAAACGAGTCTTAAGTTCATAAATCGGTGAGGAGTTCTCCAAGTCAGAATAGCAATCGCGTACAGCTTCCCACACCTCTTTTGCAGTTGAAATGAATAGGTAGGGCTTCCCAATGGAAGATTCCATTGAGTGAATCAACCACCCAATGATTAGGGAATTCTCTGACTTCCATTTTTGGTAGGCTGGATCGGTCTTCTCTGGTTGAGGAGTATCTCCAGTCAAGTAGCCTAACTTTCCCTTGCCATCAAGAGCTAACTTCACAGTCTGGGCCCATTCAACATAGTTTCTGCCGTTCAGCTTTTGGATTAGAAGCTGTAAACCAGAGTTTATGGATAGTGGATCATTTGTGGTAGGGGTTGACACGATTTTAGGGTCACCAGAATTTTTTTCTGGTATTGTAGTAGTGGAGGAACAATTTTTTTCAGTTTCTTGTAAGGACATGGTGAGCTGCCACAGGATCAGAGCCGAAACTCTGATACCATGTGTTTTACGGTGCAGCTAGGTTAAAACAGGAGGGAAGGAAAATTTCTTATAATTGTTATTGAAACTGAAACAGTACAAATATATATATATACAATGCTGTCAGCTATCTAATGAATGCAGAATAAAGTAAAAATAAATTAGGAAATAAATCAAATTAGAGTGATTTGATTATTTCCCAAAATACAAATAAACTTAAATAGAAAATCAACTAATAAAGACAATCATATCAGATCTGATTGCTATATGTCAACAATCTATATTAGATACTGGACTCTGGAGCCACTAACCACATGACACCCTTACCTACACACTTCCACTTATTCACCTTGCCCTAGCAACAAGAAAATATCCCCAGTAGATGGTACCCTTCTAAATTGTCCACTAGCTTAATTTCCATACAAAAACTAACACAAGACCTATAATGTAATGTTTTTTATAACAAATCTTGTGTCTTTCATGACAAGAATTCAAGGAGGACAATTGGTAATGCTAGAGAATGGAATGGTCTATATTACTTAGGTAATCAAAAATTTCCTCCAAATCTACTCAGCAATACCAACTCTTTATTTTCTAAATCAATAAAGACCAACAGGGACAAGGTCATTTTGTACCACTGTCGCCTATCATTTAGAGTCATAAAACAGTTGTTTCCTTCCCTCTTCAAAAATTTAGAGGTAGAAAGTCTTCACTGTGAGGTGTGTAAGCTTGTTAAATCAAACGTGTACCTTTTTCCAGTTGGTAACCAAATGAGTACTTCTCCATTCTGTTTAGTTCATACTGATGTATGGGGTCCTTCTAATGATCCAAATATATCAGAAGCCTGTTGGTTTGTAACCTTTATTGATGACTATACTCGAGTTACTTGGGTTTACTTGCTAAAACAAAAATCTAAAGTCAGTTACGTGTTTGTACAATTCTTCTCCATGATAAAAAACCAATTCGGAGTGAGTATTAAGAGGATTAGGTCTGATAATGTTAAGTGTTGAAGTTGTGGGATTTTAGAGAAAAGGAGGAGAGAAAATAATAAGGGTTTGAATATTATTGATAATAGCTTAATGCTGACTTTATTACAAAAGACTCAATACTAATCTCTATTTATAGAGAAACATAGACTAAATCCTAAATTATGAACAAATCATAATAATAATGAGAGATATTCTAAGATATCTCTATGATTATAAATTGATCTTAGGAAATAACTCAAGATACGCTAATATAATATAAAAGATATTATAAGATATTTTCTAATATTCTAACACTCCCCCTCAAGCTAAAGCTTACTAAGCTTTAGCTTGCTACAAGAAAACAAGGTTTGCTCCATAAAAAAAAGATGGAAAGGCAACTCAGGGATGCATGTGAAGTCGGAGAGAATTGCTATAAATATAGCCTAGCCAGATAGTCTGATTGATCATCAGCCTGAGAGAAATTCATGGCAAGCAATTGAACAAAGCAAGCTCCGTTCTTCTAAAAAACTGCATTTGGAAGCTTCAAACCAATAATAATGAAGACTCAAAATATTTAAACTTGAATCTGCTTCAAAGAGAGAGAGGCGTGCTTCAAGGAGAGAAAGGCAAGGCCAGTGCATCTAGGACAAATTGCCAAGATAAAGTAAGTCATGAAAATAAAAGACACCGTTAGAATAACCATCAACGGAAGAAGTCATCACTAATATAATTCATACGTGGAAAAAGGGACACCACCAGAATGATCGTCGGTGGGAATATAAGCCACTATTATAATTTATTAATAATAACTAAATTGCATGACAAACACTGAATAAGAAGCAACGTGACTCTAACGAAACGAAGTCATGATCGATCAACAGAATAAGAAAATGCGTCCAAAACAGGAGAGATAACGGCTGTTTGAACAATGACACATATTTTCGTTTATCAAAATTGGAGATCACCAATTAAACACCGGTCAGAAATTCACAAAGGCAATCGGCACTTTCGATCACACCGGTCAGAATAGATGCTGCTCCCCCTTGAATGAAGTTCAGCTCTAAAATATATATAGAATTCCCCCTAGATCAAAGAATTTGTCTGAAGAACTCAATGAATTCCCAAAGAATATCTCACTGGTCAATAATACAGCCACATGACAATCATCACAACCTCAGTTAAACACCCTCTTTAGAAGAGCCACTTGAGCTGCACAAAGCTGCAATCATAGCAATAAGCCTGTATCATAAACAACATGAAGTATTTCCACCTCATTACTAAACAACACAACATCATAAACACGCCTTGGGTACTCACGAACTCCCCAACCATGAAGTCTACAGAGATGCTCCATGGTAACATTGTCATTATAGTAATGAGGGATGACATTGAAAGGCTTGGGTGGTTTTTCCCATAGTGGCCGCAGAAAATAAGAGATCTTCTGATAAAGGTACAAGCAGATCGTTGGGGCTGGAATGTTTTGGATGTTTAAAGGACACCTCAAGTATTTCCTCAGCATCAAAAGGACGTTTCTGCACCATGGTTTCCTTAAAAACAGTCTCTGTCAAATTGTAGGGCAAACTGCTGAATTTGGAAGTAATAAAACCGGAGAATCCTGATTACTCAAAGGAATTGAACTTTCCCCAAATAAATTCAATAAAACAAACAAAAGCCCCAATTTCAGGAAACCCTAACCCTAGAATTTTCCAAATTGAACAAAAACAAACAAACGACGCCTAATTGATGGACAATCACAATGATTCTAACCGAGATCTAACAACCCCAAACAAATTCTTCGAACAAAAAAGCCAAAATCATACGCGTTGAATTTTCCCAAAATCGATATGAATAAAAAACCAATAACCCAAATCGAACAAGAACAAAATCTACGATCCCTATTGGTAACAAAGATCGAGAAGATCGGCGACGGAAACCCTAAAAACCGATAACGTGAATCGATAAGGACAAAATTGGGGTCGATAGAAAGAAAGAATCAAGATCTACCGAAGGGTGAAATCAAAGGAAAAAGAAAAGGGGGTCGAGATCTGAAAATGCAGCGGAAAAAGAAAAACGTTTTTGATTTTTTTTTTTTTTTGAGGGCAGAGGGTTGTTTGCCGGAAACAGTGGCGGTGACGGCGGCAGTAACGAACTGGACGGAAAACGAGTGAAACTGGTGTTGGAATGTAACACGATAGTGGTTTGAAAAAGGAATGTTCATGTTGAAAAAAGAGAAACTATGATTATATTCCCTAACTATTGGGAACTTGGCAGCGAAATAGAGGCGAGATCGTTCAAGGAGGATCGAAATAGGCTCTAGATACCATGTTGAAGTTGTGGGATTTTAGAGAAAAGGAGGAGAGAAAATAATAAGGGTTTGAATATTATTGATAATAGCTTAATGTTGACTTTATTACAAAAGACTCAATACTAATCTCTATTTATAGAGAAACATAGACTAAATCCTAAATTATGAACAAATCATAATAATAATGAGAGATACTCTAAGATATCTCTATGATTATAAATTGATCCTAGGAAATAACTCAAGATACTCTAATATAATATAAAAGATATTATAAGATATTTTCTAATATTCTAACATTAAGGATTACTTTAATCATGGACTTAATTCTTTCTGTCAAAAGGAGGGCATTATTCATGAGTCCTCATGTGTCAAACTCGAGCGACGTTATTTCAAAATAAAGTTCCCAAGAAATTTTGGGGAAAGGCAGTTTTAATTGCATCGCATCTCATAAATCGATTACCTTCTAGTGTTCTTGCCTTCAAAACTCCCATGGAGGCCCTGTCCTCGTTATACCCTAATGTGTCCACCAGTAGTAATCTTACTCCCAAAATATTTGGATGTGCATCGTTTGTGCATATCCATAGTGATAGTGGAGGGAAACTTGATCCTTGAGCCTTAAAATGTGTCTTTATCGGGTACTTTTCCACCCAAAAGGGCTACAAATGTTATCATCCACCATCCCAAAAAGTTTGTCTCCCAAGATGTCACCTTCCATGAACAAGAAGGTTTCTTTGGTCAAACTCATCTTTAGGGGGAGAATACAAGTAAGAAAGATGAGTCTCTTCTACTTACTGAGTTGACTCTTGAACCATAAATTGAGACTAAAATTGATTTTGAAAAGGATGAAAATGAAGGAAATGACAATGTTGAGACTGAAATTGATTTTGGGGAAGATGAAAATGATGACACTAATGTAAGATATGGGAAGAATCTAGTATATACAAGAACAAAGGTCATTCCTGAATCTATTCACATCAATGATTCCAATCCAACCTTACATGAGGTAACTTCCATTGACGCTTCAAACTCTAGTGATCCAATTTTTGAATCTTCCTATGCATAGGAACTAGAATCCAACACACCACCAACTTATGATGACCTTCATATCCCAATTGCCCTTGGAAAGAATACTAGAACATGTACCAATAAACCACTCTACCCTTTATCCAACTACCTAAGCTTTGAAAAAACTTCACCTACCCATAAAGCCTTTCTCACAAACCTGAACACTACCACTATACCTACCTCTCTATTTGAAGCATTGTCTGACATAAAATGGAAACAAGCCATGGACTTGGAAATGGAAGCACTTGACAAGAATGGTACTTGGGATTTGGTCCCTCTACCAAATGGAAAGAAACCTAGAGGATGCAAGTGGGTATATACTGTAAAGTACAAGGTTGATGGGTCTATTGAGAGGTACAAGGCAAGGTTGCTAGCTAAAGGATTTACTCAAACGTATGGAGTGGATTACTTGGAAACATTTGCTCCAATTGCACGAATGAATACCACTAGGGTGATATTATCTCTAGCAGCTAATTATAGTTGGAACTTGCACCAATTTGATGTAAAAAATGTCTTCCTCCATAGAGATCTAGAAGAAGAGATTTATATGGACTTACCCCTTGGATACAGTCAGCATATTGCTGCCAACATTGTCTGTAAGCTAAAAAATGCTCTATATGGGCTTAAACAATCGCCACGAGCGTGGTTTGGGAGGTTTGCCAGAGTCATGATGGGTCTAGGCTTCAAACAAAGCCAAGGAGATCATACCCTCTTTATGAAACACTCTGAGTCAGGGGGAGTAATAGTGTTATAAGTATATGTGGACGACAGTATAGTGACGGATGATGAAAAGGAGCAACAATTGTTAGGACAACACCTAGCCAAGGAATTTGAGATTAAAACCTTGGGAAAATTGAAGTATTTCTTGGGAATTGAAGTGGCTCACTCTAAGAAAGGGATTTTCATATCCCAACAAAAATACATCACAAATCTTCTACAAGAAACGGGCAAAGATAGCATGCAAGCCAGCGAGTACACCAATCAACCAAATTTAAAGTTGGAAAATGAAGAAGAAGACATTGTAGTTGACAAGGAAAGGTACCAAAGGTTAGTTGGAAGACTTATATATTTGTCACATACTAGACATGATGTTGCCTTCGTTGTAAGCCTAGTTAGTGAATTCATGCACCAACCAAAAGAGATACACTTGCAAGCTGCACTTAGAATCGTGCAATATTTGAAAGGAACTCCAGGAAGAGGAATTTTGTTCAGATGAAATGGAAATGTAGGTCTTGAAGCATATATTGATGCTGACTATGCATGGTCAATTGTAGATAGAAGATCAACCACAGGATATTGCACTTTCCTATGTGGGAATCTTGTGACTTGAAAGAGTAAGAAACAAAATGTCGTATCTAGATCCAACGCTAAAGTAGAATTTAGGGCAACGGCCCTATGGTTGAAGATCATTTTGGAGGACCTAAAGATAAAGTGGGATGAACCAATGAAACTCTATTGTGATAGTAAATTTGCTATTAGCATAGCATATAATCCAGAGTAGCATGACAGAACCAAGCATATTGAAGTCGACAGACATTTCATCAAAGAAAAACTAGATAGTTGCCCAATTTGCACTCCATATGTCTCCTCCCAAGGCAACCTTGCAGAACTTCTAACTAAAGGGCTAAACTGCGGCAACTTTGAATGAATTGTATCCAAGCTAGGAATGGAGAACACCTATTCACTAGCCTGAGGGGGAGTGTCAAAATCTATTTCTGTTTTATTGTTAAAAATATCCTTCAAGTATAGGGATTCGGTTGTATAGGAGTAATAGTAGGGATTTAGTTATATATGAGTACTAATAGGGATGTGGTTGTATAGTAATCTAGTATATAAATATCTGATGTACTGTCAACATATTTTTAATTCAATAAAATATATTTTTACCCAATTCTTGAGAGTTAACATCAGTAAACTGAATATTGATTAGTGTTATACTATTCATTTATACTAATAATTAGATCTAATTTCAGTACCACTGGTACAAGCCAAGCAAACTAACAATAAACCGATCATCCTAAGATTCTGACAGAAACGAATAATAAGGAAAGTTGCAAAAAGAAAAAAGCAGAATTAATACCTCAATCCATTTCTTCCAGAAGTCTTCAGGACACGGCCTTTGTTCAGGGAAAACACCGGGCTTAGAAAGTTGTGATCCTGATAGGGCCACTCCATACACTTGACCAGCCTGTCAGAGTAAATAATGGAAATAAAACATATAAATTTGGACATATCTTAGAGGTAGGCATAATGTTTAACAAGCATAATAAGAATAACCCATCATCACCTTCCGCTTCTGAACGCGGGATTCATTGATGGCCCTAAGTCGTTTTCTAATGGCCTGGAGAGAAGATGAAAGACAGAGTTAACCTACAAAGACATGCCTTCAATACAAAAACCAAATGTGGAGAATTTGCAGTGAATTCATTGCATAGTTATGGAAACAACAGAGCACAAATCTCTCACAAAGACAACTAAGTCACCTCTTTGCAATTAAGGACAGTTGTCTTGTTAAAATGAGGAATCTGGGTCAGCAATATTTCCCTGGCTTCCTGAAGATAGATAATTAAGTAAAGCCATGTTATAAACAGCAAACAATCAGCTCTTAAGAAGTCATCAAGGAAAACCAATCAAGAATATACAAATGCCTAGACCACAATTTCAACCATCATGAATCAAGGTTGTCAAACACAAGAACAGACCAGACCACCTAGCATCACAATTCAAAATTTATGGACAAATTCACAAATTTTAATATGCCCTGAACATATTAGAACCAATAAAAAATTACAAAGAATGGGGAGCTGAATATCAAAACTTCAAATCTTAAAGACCAAAAATCAATAATTGGATAACTGTTGTATTGCTACTTTACATCATCTATATTGATATACACACAACTAAAATTAAATGATGTACCTCAAGCCCCTCAACTGTGTCCCTATATCCAGATTGCAAATATTCTCTGGTGAGAGTCTCCTCAGGGCAATTTGGTGTTTGAGGGTTAAAGTCTGGGGGCCCAAGCCTGACATTAGATAGAATTATCTATAAAAATTTATATAACTACATAATAAGGAAACATGACAAAATTAAATACTGCCAAGTTCAAATTTTTACTACCTTGAAAATGTAGAATAACAGGAAGTAAGAGAAAATGTCAACAAATAATGGCATCCAACCAGTGTATCAGCCAATCTTTATTATATTAACAGTATACAACTATACATGCAAATTTACCCCAGAAAAAATTAGGATGGTTGTTGTTCGTGAACTAGCAAAAGTTTACATGAACTACCTAGAGTTCAGGGGCTCTTTATCACACTTCAACTTGTATGAGTTTAATGATGGTTGTCGCCTGAAATCACAAAACCATTGTGTTGAAAGTGATTAACAGCATCAGATAACTGATTTAGCATAACACCGAGTGCCGAATTAAAAAAACCCTTCAAAATTGAAATAGATATTGCAAATTCTCTATGTTACATTAAAGCACTGTTTCAGATGCAAAGTAGACATAAAATGAGACCACAACTTATACTAATTGATGGTTGACTCAAAATATAACCTCCCTGTTCGTGATATAAAAACTTCACAAACCTATGTTAAAGCATTGGGGTTTGGGCCTTAAATAATTTAGGAGTGTAACTAGCAACATTTAAAAATATTTATATCTTCCATAATTAAAAAATTGTTTTTTTAATAAAAAAAGCAAACACCCACCCCCAATAACTGGCTTCATCCTTCATGTTGACAGACTTCCCAAACTATGATACTTTGGTTTAACTTCATCCTTCATGTTTGACACACAATTCCCAAACAATGATACTTTGGTTTAACACATCATTACCAAAAATGTGTAATTATTAGAAATAAAAGGTTTTGCTTATTTAAATGATAGAAAAAATGGAAATTGGACAACACACATACATATACACACACACACACAAACTCCTGCAAATTTGGTAATTGCTACCATTCTCTGATTTTATTTTATACAGAAATCATATGATTATTGCTCCTAACTTTTAAGTTCAAACACTATTTAAGTACACTTGAGTATGAATATTTCTCATTCACTAGGAAAAGGATTGAACCAATATTTATATACATGTGAGATATAAACTAAATAGGAATGTAATCCTATTATTAATCCTAATTGATACTAACAGATCTTAGTATAATATATCAATATCTCAGCACTTTCGATTTTAAAACGAAAAAACTATAGATGCTTCAGTTATGAGCTCAGATAGCAAGCATCTTTTTCTGATAAAACAGTGAGCAGTTATTTAACTTATGTTATGACAGTAACTTCATATTCCCAACCTCAATACTTTTTAAAGCCAAGTTCATAGATTCAGATAGATCCCTATGATATAAGATACTCAACTCATCAAGAAATATTTGCTAAATTCTGCATAATGAAATAATTGGACTTCAGGTAGGAAAATCCCACATGTGCTACCATTTTCTTCACATATCAATCAGCACATCTGGGAGGATAAATATTTGAACTATTCCTACAAATTGTATTTGAACAATCTCGAGTAAAAAAATTATAATACAGAAGATAAAAATAGGATCTATACTTAACCATTACAATAGAACAAACATAATTAAAGAAATATACAATGTTCCATTCTGTAACAGATAAAACTATAACTATAATATTCTGATTACTCGAGATAAATGCACCAGCTCTGAAGTAGTTTTCAAGTTTCAGAATGACATCAAGAAAAGAAAATCAAACGCTGTTGCAACAGACACGTGAGAAGCTGTTTCACAGTCACGACAATTCAGAATAGGTAGTACATTAATCACACGTGGAACAGTCACAATCAAAATTGTAATAAGATTATAACAGGATAATGTCGGTACTAGAGAAAATCTTACCTTGAACTTACAGGAAAGTTAGTTGGCAAGGAAGATGAATCAATTCTTCCAATGTCCCTAGCCGATGGCCCACCAATTGTACTGTTATTCACTGCACTAGTGCAGCTGCCAGCATGATACCTTCGCATTTCCTCCGACTATAACCAGCATACTGCCCTCAGCATCAAGCCACTACAAGTAGCTGCTATAGCTGAACTGCTTCATTGAAAATATCCTCTGTGCCATTTTCAACCAAACAATTAAGACAAAAGTCAAACGAAAAACTGTAGCAAAGGGATTAAAAACGGCACATAAGTTAAGTAATAATTACAACAAATGACCTTACACATTAAATCTATGCCTCATTGAACCTCTTTCAGCTTCTAAAGGATATCACTGAAATCCCAATGCCCCAAAAACTATATACTTTGATCTTTAGACCCAATTTTTGGACCCAAATGTGTAACTCAGAGCAGTGCTATTCTGATCTGTACCACAAAAATGAATAACAAACTTAAAGGAGAATAATAAAAATATCCATGAAACACACCCTAAGAAGAACCATTGATAACCGCCAAATTTGCATCAGAAGAGCGCAACTCCGATGTAATGCCCATCTTCCAAAAAATAAAATAGAAATTTACTTTAGTCTGAATATTGTACTTGAAATACAACTATACAAGGAATACAAAATATTCTGAAATCTACAAAACAAAAAGAAAATGAGATCCTAAACTCTTGCCCAGGCTGAATCCACTTTCCAACATAATAATTACCGGAACAATGGAAATATTCATGCCAAACCATGTAATAGTCTTTTTTTAAAAAAAAAAACAGTTCAAACATACCAATGAAGTTTTAGAAACTTTAAATACAAAGACATCTCCCTCTGTCAACTAACACAAACATGGGAGCTCATTTTAAAATTGGAAACATTCCAATTCAAATTTTAAAATTGGAACCAACTATAACAGAGTTTAACCATTGCAAATGGAAACATTCCAATCAAATTAAAATTAAAATGTAACTACACATGACATGAAGTTCAACAACAACCCAAAAAAAAAAAGGCAGCTCCACCTATATGAAATGCCACTGAAAAGATTTGTGGCAATCGTTTTACAGTTACTAGAATCATAACTTCAATTCTTCAATCCATATCCTATCCTGTCCTATAATAATAACAATAATAATACATTATAATAGAAATGCCCTTATATTTTTTTCTTAACTTATTTTCCCTACTTAAGCTAAACATGGCAGCAAAATGAAAGGGGCGAAAATTGAATAAACAACCCACCGGCTGAATCGTTCAAAGATCTCAACTTTATCATCAAATCCAAGCAATTTCATAAACCTACAAAATCAAATCTAATGCAAAAAAAAAAAAAATAACTTCGGAATTCGAACTTCTAAGGGCGATTCAAATCTAGGGATTTTTCGTGGATAAAATTAAGATCACTGTGATGTTGTTCCCCCAGCTTCGGAAATTCACGTGTCAGATAATTGCATAGTTGATAATTGGGGGCATTCAAGCGCAAACAAAGTTAGGGTTTTTGATTTACAATTCCGCAGAACAGAACAAAAGAGGTTTCGTTAAAAAAATAAATAAATAAATAAATAATGGGAAATTTGGCGGATATTGAAGATTTAGAAAGGGAAAGTTTGGAGGGTATACATGCAAATAAATGGACCACAATGGACGACAAAACTCTCCTTTAAAAGATTTAACACTATTGTATTTTTAGAAAAATAAATATATACTATAACACATTTTCATATTTATAATTTAAATAAATTATATAATCGATTTTAACTTTTTTATGTATTAATGTTAACATATGTTGGCGAAGAAAAACTTACAACTTAATTAATTATATTTAAAAAGTATTATTACAATGATTCAATCTTTTACTATTTAAAAATTAACTTTATTTTAGCAATATAAATAAATAGATTATTCGATCTTATATTATTTTAGTTTTTTTCTCCCTCTATTTTTTGTTATCGGTCTTTTCATTTTTTTAATAATATTTTTAGGGTGCCTAAATATTTATAGGTAAATGAAAGTGGCAATACAATTCAGATGTTAATTAATCACGATGCTGTCTTTACATTATCATATTTGGTTTAAAAAATGTTATTCGATCCCGACTCTCTAATTTCTAAGTTTATAATACATTTGAATATATCACGTTAAGAAACGATGTAACATTATTAGTTACAAATGTTCAAAGATTTTTCAACTAAAATCGTTGAATAGCAACAATGGTACAAATAAACTAAAATTTAAAGATGGGTGAAAACCTAAACTAAACAAATCATAAAAATATATAAGAGTATATTAAGTTTTCTTAAGGTGTTGGAAACTTTACTAAATATTATTTGTATGATTTGTTTATTTGAACTACAAATGTTCAAACATACATCATTCATCAATTGTAAGATGGGTGAGCATGTCCATCAAACTTAGAGATAGGCTACTCATTAACTTCTCACATTTATCTATAACAAGTGATCTCCATACGGCATACCACCTACACAAAACGTTTCCATTGCTGGGCAATCATATATATTCACATAGTTTAACTTCGGGAGAAGAGTATTTGCGTGACAAGGCAATGACTTTAAATTAACACATTTGTAGATATCCAATGTTCTCAACTTGGGCGCAGACAATCCATCTCTTGCAAATGAAACTAATTTGGGGCAGTTGTAAATGAAAAAACTATAGAGATTTTGAAGAATCTTCGAAGCCGAAAGAAATTATAGATTTTCACACTGGTTGATGTGAAGACTAATGAGGTTGGGAAAGGTCTCCAGTGGGTGGGTTGTCAGAGAATCACAACAACTATATATATACAGCCACTCAAGTGACTCGTGCTGCTGGTTTTGCTTTGGGAAATCTAGATTTCTACAATTCTTGATGGACAAACTCTCTAAGGATGCGGGTAAACAATCTCCAAGAAACGATAACGCAGACGAACAATTCTTGATCTTTACAATTTTCAGGGAAATCGGTAGGGTGATGGCAATGACTTCAAAGAAGGACTCTGTTGCATCTCTTCCATGAATTTCGATCTCTTCCAATGAAAGGGGTAGCTCTCGCAACACCACTTTATTGTTTTTACGTTTCTTTAAATTGCGGATGGCAAGTGCCCGTGGGAGAGAAAAAGCAAGTTGGTCGCATCGTTCAATCTCAATTGTTTCCAAAGCAGGAAGATGAGATGGCAAATCTCCCCTCAATAAGGGACAATAACGAATCTTAAGAGACTTGAGTACATGAAAATAAGCATTTGAGTCATGAGGATGATGCCACACTTCCCAATATGGCATTCCAACAAATTCAAGACGTTCGAGGGAGGGAAAGAGAATCCCTGAACAGGAATCACCGTATTTAAATCCAATAGTCTCCAACGTATTGATTTTCTTCTGGTTTTATGATTCTTTTCTGCTGTTGATATTAGGTTTTTTTTTTTTTAATTTTATTCTACAATATGATAAAGTTATGATTGTTTTTTGATTGTGTTAATATTGAAAGTTTGAAAAAAAATAAATTTTGATACAAAGTATTTTTAATTGTTTTTTTTTTCTTTCATATTTGCCATTTTTTTCTAAACTTTGATGTTTGGGATTTATGTTAATTTTTTTTTATATAGTTACTAATAATAAACTTTGATTGATGTTTCAAAACAAATGACTTTCTATTAGAGTGAATGATTTTCTATTTTGTTTTCTATTTTGGAACTTTTGTTCATTGTGTTGGAATCTTGCATATTAGAACGAATGACTTTCTGATTTATTTTATATTTTGAAATACTATATTATTATAATTTGGTTGTACAATAGGAATGAAATATGAGTTTAGCACGCAATCAAATAACAAGAGGAAGATAGATTGTAATACTGATTGAAGCTTGTGAACAATTTTTATAAAAAAATATATGAATGTTATTTTAAAATAAAAAAATTAAATAGAATATAAAGACAAATTTGTCATTTTATCAAAATATAAATCATATCATTTTGTTATTTGTTGCGTATCAAACACTGAATATGATAAACTAATCTTATCAAATTTGTTATCAAACACATGACATGATAACTCTTATCTTGCCTATCATATCCTATCCTATCTGGTCCATTAAACGAGCTAAAGGATTCAAGTGTGTAGTGATCGGAAAGGAAATTGCTCATTGTCGTATCATGTGTCTATCCTATCCGGTCCATCAAACAGACCTAAAGGATTCACATCAAACAGGCCTAAAGGATTCACATCAAACAGGCCTAAAGGATACACAGTGATAGTGATTGGAAAGGAAATTTCAACCTAGCAAGTGATATTGCTAGATTAAACGTTTCAAGTTCGAACTTGAGACCTCACAATTGTATGAGTTAATTATGGTATATATTCTTTATTATTATAAAAAAAGGACAAAATATTTATTGTTTATAACCTAAAGATATTAAGGTAGAATTAGTGAAATATAAAAATAATCATGTGAAAAGTGTAATTTAACTTTTTAAAAGAATCATTATCTGCTGCCCGGCTCGCTCGCTCACTCATATCTTCATCCGTGCCACCGTTGTTCGACTGTCCTCCGCTTCAGCTCATCTCATCATCCGTGCTACCGTTGTCCGACTGTCCTTCGCTTCCGCCGTCAGCTCATCTCGTCTTCGCTGCACTGAACCACCACCACCACCACCACCAAAGGTACCTACCTCATTTCATGCTTTATAAATTTCCCTTTTCCGATCAATTTCTGTTTTTATTTCACACATATTTGAAAAAGTCAACATTGTACGGCCGGCATTTAATCTTGTAACCAGGCCATTAACCCATGTCCCGATTAGGGAGGTCAAACGCCACGGCCGCGACCTATAGAATTGGCTGTTTGGTTGGATTTTTTTTCTAAATTCCAAAACGCTCTAGAATCACGAGCAATAGAATTGACTATGTTAGAATCTTGATGATAGAGTTTTATGATGTACTGATTTTCATTAGGGTTTAATTTGATGGTAGTGTTTTGTTAGGGTTTAGTTTGATGATAAGGTTCTGAGTTGTGTCAAATGATAAAGTGAATATATCATTTGGTATTAATTGAAATGTTAGTTGAATTTAACCCTACTTCAGAGAACATATTACACTCACATTATCTTAGACATCTTTTGCAATTAAAACTGAAATAGTTAGAAAAATCAAACAAAATATGTTTAGGTTATATAGGTCAATAGTCAGTGCCGGAGCTTTGTTGGGATATAAGGTGGCCACAGCTATACATGTGTTTAAATTGTTTAATATTACCATTCAAGTACACATGGCAACGGGGCGGGCAGGTTTTGGCTCAGAGTGTAAAATTTAAGTCTTCATTCCGGTCCGCGATGGAGTTCAAGTTTTCCGGCCCACACCGATTTATATATATAAAATAATAAATTTAAAAGTCATATTTATTATAATTAATATAATAAAATAATTGTTATTATACAATAATAAAATTTAAAAAAATATTAAAATTATATTTTCTATAGAGAGAAGATTATAACTTTTAATATTGAAAAAAATATTAAATATATTTAATATGTACATGTATATAAAATTTAAAAATGACAATAATATTACTAATGGGGCGGGTGCTAGGCAGGGTGAAGATGAACACCCCCAAAACTGTCCCCGCATTCGAGTTTTAATTTCGGAGAAAATCCGCAACCGCACTAAATCAAAGCGGATTTTCTCCACTCAAATTGAGACCGATTTGGGTGGGCACCCGCGAATGTGGGTTGTGTTGCACAAGGCCTTCATCCAACTGCTCTGCACGGTGCAGCTCTAGAGAATTAGTGAATATGCAATTATTATATTTGTTAAAGTTGGGAAAAAAAGGTCAAATAAGTTTTTTTTTCTTTCTTTCTTCTAATTAATTATTATGTTATTATCAGTTATTTAAATTTTTAGAATACATAGGCTGCGGTATATATTAATTGTTCCTCTTCAATTTGTGAAGGTGCAGAAAGCTTGAAATGAGTGTTACGGAAAATCCAAAGAAAACTAGTGCTCCCCCAATTGTTAAGTTGAACAAGGCCTTGAAATTGGTAAATATTCTTTTTGCTCTTCTTGCTATGAATAGAGAATAAGGTTTATGTACTTTATGTCCATGTCTATGAGGTGGTTGGTGAATTATTTGATATAGTATTGATCTGTATTCATTCAAATTTCAGAGTATTAACTTACAGTGATGAATGTTTTATTAGATCTGTTTGCTAAGCTTTGCAGCTAACTTATTTTATGAACTTGATAGTTTTGAAAATCGGTAATCGTAATTTAACTTGTAAAGATTAAAAAAATTATTTATTTGTTATGATGAAAGATCCAGGCATTGCCTCTCTCCTCTAATTGTCACATAGACTTCTTTGTTGTGACTCTTTATCTCTTGAGAAAATTTCTGGAAGAAAAATGTGAAATTTCCGTTGATTATATTGGATCTCAGTATGAACCAATTTATAGTTTATTTGGATTCACAATTTCATGCTTTATCTGCACTCTCACTCTCATCCTCAAAGGAAAAGTAAAAAATATTTTTACATTCAAATCATGTCGCAAACTGGGCTGAGTGGAAAACAAATGTATTTCTTCTTCAAACTCCTTGTGTTCAAAAGTTTAATATTTAGTTTTTTGGGGATAAGCTAAGAGGGATTTTATCAAATATTGTAAATTTCTTAGGGCTGCTTGAGTTACTTGTTGATTGCTCTGATTGGCAGGCTGAGGCATGGGTAAATAATATGAGCAAATCTGCAGATGATGAAACAACAAATGTGGATATGGAGGGTCGACCTCAAAGGTCAGTATAATCACCATTAAATTGTTGACTCTTTGGCTTCTGGAAATCTGTTTGATATATACCTACCATTGCACATCTTTGTAGGCTTGGTCTAGGTGCAAAAGTTTCACGACAATCCAAAGTAGGGCCTTCAAATGACCCTGTTGAAAGAAAATTGTATGCCAAATTGGATGCTGAAAAAAGAAAAGCAGCCAATATTGCTAAAGAGTCTTCAATTGCAAGCGACAATTTAGATGATGATGATGAAGACGATGAAGATGAAAGCAGAACTAATGCTTTTGCCAAGAGGAAAGCGGCAGCTCCTTTGACCCCGAATATACTGGGAAATAAGAAGCAGAAGTAACACTAATATGAGCCATTTTTTAAATGTAAGGCTTTGTTGGCATGTTGGCTTCAACAATGTATACATTTTCTTTTAATTTATTGAAGTCATTAGGCATTTGATTTTATTTTGTTATATTTCTGCTTGTTCTCAACTTTGAAACTAAACCAAACTGATCTCTTATTTCATTATTTCCACACACTGAATTACAATAGGTTAACCAAAAAGAAAATGTACAAAGTAAGGATTGTGTCAAACAAAATTATAACACACCAGGTAAAATGATCAGCAAATCAAACTTTACAAAATCTACACAACCTTTAGCCCTCACAAGGTGAAGTATGTCACACCAAATAAAACTGCTGCTTTGTCTGTTATCATTGAAAACAAGCCCACATTAGAACTTTTGCAAGAAGCAACTGCAAATGGCTGGCTTCCTGCATTTTTCTTTTAACTTTTGGTTCCTTATTGAGTGTCCTCATTCACATTATATTTTCCATCATGTATGATTAAAGAAGCTTATGACACCCCATTATTGCTCCTGGCCAATTTATGTTCCCTTGCGTGATGTATATATATTTTTAATTCTCTTCACACATAAGGAATTTATTTAACAGCTTGCTTGAGAGAAAACTACTGAGTTGTCTTCTACAACAAGTTAATGCTGCTCTCATGGTTCTTCAATTCAAATTGAAGGAGAGAGCATTATCTTTCATTACTTTGATTCACAAGAGAGCATTAACTTTCATTACTTTGATTCACAAGGTTCAATATTGTATCTTCCATCAGTTCTGCAAGAATTGCGTTGCCCATTTCAAAACCAACTGTTTCAGCATCGAGTCGAAGGTCCATCCATGTTCCATTTTTTGCCAAGTCTTTCTTAACAATTTGTTCCAAAGTATGCGGCGGAGGCAAAGGAAGGACATGCCAGTGCACTCCTTCCCAGACCTTGAGAATAACCGTTTTCATATTTGGAGTTGGCCTTATACTAGGATTTACAAATGATACCCAAGGTGAGACCCCAAAGTAATGCCAGCAAACTTCCATGAGAACCTCGTCGATGCAGTCGAATAGGAGCTTCTGTTCGTGACAAAGCATGTTTGAGAAGAACTCTACCTGATCAAACAAAGAAAGATCTAGTATTCTGTCTGAGGAAAGGCATTTCATCATTAGTTGATCTTGTGTCAAGTCAGCAGCTTGGAAGACAGCATTTATGTAGTCATATATCAACTCATTTTCTTCGAGAGAACACCTTCCTCTATTGAATCGATCCACTGGTGAAGAGTCATGTTCCTCAAATTGAATTTGTAGCGGCTGTACTCGTAATTTAGCTGAAAATCATGAATGAATGTGTTACCAGATTAAAATTAACATGTTAAATAAAAAGGGGTAGTTGGTCCTTCAATCACACTTCCAATTTTCTTTTCTCTATATGCAGGGAATGAAGGAACAAGAATCTGAACCAACCAAATTATCTATAAACATTTCTTGATTATAAAGTACGAATTAAATAACTCCACCAACCAATATACTGTTTCTATTTCTTTTCTTAGTTTCAAGTTTAGAGACAGCTCTACTGGAAAAAAAATAAGTTTCAAAATCTTGTGTTTAAATTATTATTTGAACTTTTAAGAACATAGCCATAGGATCCTTAATGTTCTAGTGCAGGAATTTTACCAGGCTGACATGTGGAGTAGCCAGGATCATCATCGGAGAATGGTATATCGAGCACAGATACAGGACTTGGCCGCCCAGATACATCGGTACTACTTTCTAGCTCGTCAATTTTCTTAGCGTTGAAAGAGTGAGAGGGGGATGACAGTGGAGATGATGGTTGGTTTTCTTCTTTCAAATCCTGCAAAAGAATCAAATCATAGTTCATTTCAAAATAAAATCTTACAGTAAAGAGGATTTGAAAGAAGAAATCTTAAAGGGTCTATTGAAACTGATTGAAACTTCTGGCATTATAGCCAGTTTATCTCAAAATCAATTATTTACATAAAAATATACAATGTAGTAAGTGAAAGTACCTCATTCAAACATTCAGAACATCTAGCACCATCAAGAATTTCTGAGAAATCATGATTTTGGTCCTTCCCTGCAATGCAGCCACTTGTATCCGAGGAAGATTCCAAAACATCTATATCTTTTGTGAATTCTACATTACCTGCACAAACATTAAGAAAGGTTAAATGAAAGAATAAATGTAAACGCAAGCAAGCACACACAGACCTTAGTATGCCGTAGTATCTATAATAATTTTTGACAATAGTATCTATAGTAATTTAAATCATGTACTTTGCACTAGTACCTTCAACAATTATCTCATCTCTAACAAGATAACTGGCTTCAGCAGTATCAACAAGACCAAGATCATGTGAGAAAGTTGACTTAATTTCTGGTACTTCATTAGATCTTTCATCACAAACGCTTGACCGGTTTTCTGAACTGTTTGTTTCGTCATCTGGTTGATCAATAGAAGTTGCTTGCTCGGGAGACAAGTTATCCTTGTTAACCTCCCAATTTTTATCTGACGCGGATAATCTCGCACGCGCAGTCACAAAATGATGCTCCGAATTCCCTCCAGGACTTCCAAGAGGAGAAAAGTTGTACTCAGGAAGGGACAGTATTCTCCCAAGGGTTTTCGGAATCTGCCTGGTAGAAATGTTTGTGTTCTCCTCTCCATTATCTAGCATCTCAGACAAATGTTTCTTAGCTTCGATGTATATGTTAGAAACCTTTTCCTTCGAGGAACCACTTTCATATTCCACATTAACTTTGGAGTCATTCAATGTACTAGTCTTGTTTCCTTTCACAACATCAAACATAGGTCTTGCAATTTTTTCAATGAAGAAATGATCTTTATTAGGAGATTTCATTCCAATTTTATCTTTACCAATGGCTTTGCCTTTTGAGCCGATGTTTTGACTTTCGGTAGGGAGTTTGTGGTTTCCATGCTTCTCCTTTCCGATAGCATTTTTTAGTTTTCTTTTTATCTCTGTAAGAGAAAAGTGCAAACCAACTCTCACAGAAGGACCTTTGTAACAGACAATATCACGAGAATCAAGTGACGGAGCAATGTTGTTTTCACTTTCTGAATTTCGCATGCCTGTTGGTGCAGGTTTCAGAATGACAATTCTATTTGGAAACTCAGCTTTCCCATTTTTATTTGTTGAAACTCTTGATTGAGACTTAACCTTTTTCCAGAAAAAGTTATGACGCTTGCAGTTGACAAGTTCACTAGTTTGTTTTAGACTGCCGAGGTCTTGTTCAGAGAAGTTGGAATCAGCAACAGAATTGCATTCTTTTTCACTTCTCCCTTGAGCATTCTCCAACTCCTGAATATATTTCAGTAAGTGTGAATTTGGATCTTGTAGAAGTTTGAGAAACAATTCCTTATCTGAGCTTATAACCTGAAGTGTTTCCATGAGTTCATGCGAGCAGAGGAATTTTTTATCTTCTACCAGATCTTTCTCATTCAATATCATCTGTTTCACAAAATCATGAACTGCATCTGTTGCAAGTTCTTCAGAACTAATATTCTTTTTGTTTGTTTGATTATGCATTTTGCTATCATCGTCATCATTCATCATAGAACAAGCACGTTCAATTTGACAAAAATCTTCCATTATCTTGTCTAAATCTACATTATCTCTTGATTGTTGCTTTGAGAGCTGATTAAGTGAGATTTCAGATTTCAAAGTTGCACTCAGATCATTGGTGTCCATCTCTCGACTTTTCTTGCGAGATTTTCTTTTTCTTTTGGAATCTGTCTTCAAGGAATCTTCAGATCCTAATTCGGATTGCTTTGATTCCACAACTTCACCTTGATCCCTTATTTCATCCTGATCAATGAACATCTCTTCTTCTATGAGTTTCTTCACACTAAGCTTGTCAGCATCCGTTGTCACGGTTAGTCTCTTATTCTCTCTACTGTCCTGAAACATAGATGCTATAGTTATATCAAAATTTGACTATGCATGATGTAAGAAAATCATAATCTAATGTAACTTGTGCTCTTTTCATGTATTTAAACTTCAAATTTTTGGCTGAACGAAAGAAAGAAAATTAAGATTTGGATGGACAAACTTACAAAATTGCCTTGATATTCTTCATCCAAATTGCTCAATGCCTCAAATTTGTTATTGGTAAGTACAGCACCTGTAGAAACAAAAATATGAAAATTCAATGATTGTTATGATGCTTTGTGATGAACGCAGCATGGTTGAACCACAGGATATTTCAGAGTTGTTATTATACACAAGGAAAACATATGATGAAAGATATCAACTCAAACATTGATTGATATGCAGAGATATGCAAAATAACACAAAAGTATATTCAAGATTTTCCAGTCCAAATTATTTAGCACAACCAACCACATTTTATTATATATTTAGCTTACATTAGAAACATTCCTTATATAGATATAGACACATGACACAAGAGCAAAGTTGAAAAATTATTTGGAAGTAGAAAATTCAGACATTGAAACATTACCAAAAGCATGTTTGCTGTTGTGCCTCTTATCTACAATCAACTTCCGAGTAAAGCGGCCACGACGAAAATCAAACATACTAATAAAACCCCACATACAACCTGACTGATCTTTCTCATACTGTATAGGGAATCTTTGGGACCTCTTTGCCATAATGATGATTGAATTTGGCACAATTGATTTTCTTCTTTTCTCTTTCCCCTTTCCTTGGGATGCTAATAAGGTAATCTTAGCCTTTGGTTGATTATGTTAATAGAAAAATCCTCAGTGGAATAATCTTTTGCATAGCCTGATATATGGAAAAACACATTCAATGAACAAATGCTGCTAATAGCCATAAAAATGCTCCAAAATCATAGTTTGTGAATAATTCCCTAACAAAAAGGGAGAAATAATGCAATAATTGTATGCAGACCAAACTAATCTCTTCATGCTAACAAGTTTGTTTAAATCAACTGATTCAAAGAACTATCTAGTCACAACCAAATGGGTTATGAGCTTCAGTTAAGGACAAATTGTTCGAAAAAACTTGAGTTCAAATCCTTGTTGATAGTTGAAACAATCTTTAGCCAGATTTTATTTACCTTCCGACCGAACTCTGGAGTCTCTTTTCCATGGGAACCGGAGGGTTAAGACAAAAAAAAACTAGTTACATGATTAAAGGATTTAGGCTCAATCACATATATAGTTGATCATCTGAATCATCAACTCCTCAGAAAGGAAAAGAATGAAACTAGATCAAGTGGTTAGTAACAATGGATATAAAGGAAGAGTGAAAAAACCATGGCAACTAAGTACCTGTTGTTGAAGGACTCTTTTTGTGTAAACATGCTGAAAGAGTAAAAGCCAAAGATTCAGCTTGATGAGTCTACTTACAAAGCATCTAGGAATTCCAATTTCAGTCCCTAAGTTTCACAACTGAGTGAAGCTATCTAGGACAATATAAACTTCCTTTGGAGGGAAAGGTATCAATGTCTTTTTTTCTTCATGCACATGCCTTAATTAACTCAAGTTTCTAAGAAAAATCTGAAAATTTCAGTAATCCATAAAAGAAAAGTGCAATTGAGACAACTAGCCACAGATTGACAGCTCACTAGTATAGAGATTCCAACTTCAATTTCTTCCAATATGAAAAAAAAGGTGAATGATTAAACTTGATGGAAAAGTTTGATAATCACAAAAACAAAGGCTTCTGATACACAAAAGCTTGGCACCAAACACTATCTAATCCTAAACACTGTCTAGTACAAAATCACCAACTTAGACAGAACTCGATGATTTGCGCATAACAGAACTAATGAATGCAATCAATGATGCATTCAACCACTGAACCATCAAAATCCAAGTTACCAAAAAAAGAATATAACTTTATGAATGAATTTCCCTCTTCCTAACCAACTTGAACATTTCCAACTCATGAACACCCTTCTCAATGAAATTCCACCTAACACAAAAAAAGCAAAATGCATCAGTAAAATCTTAGCTCAGTTTCAACAAGACCCAGACGAGAAAAGGAAAAGCTTTGCAAAACAAAATGGACTTTCAGCAAGTTTTAACAGGAAAAAGACAAAAAAAATATGAAGTTTTTTTTCTTTCAAGTGGGTATCTTTATGACAGCCAAAAAGAGAAGAAAAATGGTAACTTGCACCGACCCAATATGGTTTAACGCGGTATTTTGACATGGGCAGCCATTAAAGACTTGGAAAAAAGTGGAAAGAAAAAGGTGAGAGAGAGAGAGAGGTTGAAGACAAGGTTTGGTATTGTAGGAAAGTGAAATGGAAGAGGTTACTTTTTACAATGTTGTTGAGTGACAGAAGAAGAAAAAGAAGAAGGGGGACTAACACTAAGGTATGCTACGTAGTATGTGGGGTCCACAAATACCTTTTTTGTATTCAATTTTAAAGGTGATGTGATTGTAATTGGATTCTACTCATTAAACATGTATATACAAATTTTCAAGATTATCACTACTATTTTAAATACCTCTGTATTTAAATAAGATTATGTAATATTTTTTTAACGGAAAAATTATA
This sequence comes from Cicer yamashitae, assembly GCA_037974755.1. Classification (NCBI taxonomy): domain Eukaryota; kingdom Viridiplantae; phylum Streptophyta; class Magnoliopsida; order Fabales; family Fabaceae; genus Cicer; species Cicer yamashitae. The sequence goes on along the minus strand of JBBPBQ010020321.1, from coordinate 4,393,449 downwards.
TAATCATAGTATCTGTATTTAAAGATAATTTTTTTTTCTGAAAAATATTTATAATCAAGGATATAAATAGTATAATATATAATATGACAAGTGATATTAAATTAAAAAAGTTAAAATATTAAAAAAATTATAGAATGTTTTTTTTTTTTATATTTATTTTCTTATGTTTATCAATTTCATCTCCAAGTACCGTTATAAATGTCAATTTGAATTGCCGTCATTTTAAATTATGCATGGAGTGTGATCCTATCAATATAATTTTTTTATTTATTTATATTTTGATGTATTTTATTTTATTTTTTACCCCCAATGTGTTTTGTTGTATTTTATTAATACAAAGTTTTTATTATATTTAATGTATTAATTTATCATATTTTCAATTATTTTTTTAAGAAAATCAATACATAAATCTTCTTAATGCGATATTTTAAAAAACACAATAAAACAAAACCAATACATAATGCATTCTAGATACGCGACTTTCTAAAAGCTAAAAAATAAAACATTTTAGTAAATAAATTTGTATTTATATTTTAATTTTTCTTTTTTTTAAAAAGAGGATATTATAAATAAAAAATCCAACGTAATGATATCAAATTAACAAAAAAAATTAGTTAAAATAACACCATTATAAATGTGAATTTTAATTCTCTTCATTTTAAAATGAGTAATTCACAAAATTAGTCACTAATTTTGTAGAGTGCTCACAAACAATCTCAAACAAGTATGTGAAATTATGAATATTTCAAAATATCTTTGACTCTATTAATATGTTAAACTGATTCTCATATTTAACTACTTATTATCAATTATGTCTTTTATATTAACAATTTACTATCAATTTAGTTTTTATATATAACCACTCAGTATCAATTTAGTTTTTATATTTACCTACTCACTTCACTATCAATTTAGTCCTTGCATTTAACCACCTACCATCAATTTAATTCTTATATTTAACCACCTACTATCAATTTAGTCTCTAACATACTTTCAGATAGAGTAATATGAGTAAATTTTAATAGTCACATATCCTTAAAATATTCATAATCTTATAAATTTATTTAAAAGCGTCTTACTAAATCAAAAAATAGTTTAATAGTTTACTCTTCTAACATTTTATAGAATCAAGTAGGTAATTAAACTAACCGCAAATTTATCGGAATCAAAACGTGTGTGGTTGCTATTTTCACAAAAATTACACTTTTAAACTTCAGAACATCACTATACCACTATAATTTTGTGAAATCAAACTTATGTTAAGGGAAATTAAGCAATTCAACATTAATTTAACACTCGCAAAATATGTAAAATTACATATTTTTTTCTCATTTTCATGCAAGAAAAATAGAACTGCCACAGATGAAAATTTTCACACTTGAGCCGAAGAAAGTTTTATGTGGTCATAAATTAAAGCTTAGACATATACACAAAAATAAAAATAAAAACAAAAACGTAGAAGAAGAAAAAATTAAATGGTGTATATTTTTAAAATCATTAAATTAAGTACATATTTTGTGTATTTAAATAATTTTTATTTGAAATTGTAACTATATAAATATTTTTCCTTTAACTTAAATTATTTGTATCGACCACAATTACTGAGTTAGTCTTATATAGTCACAAGACCAAAAATATAATATTTAGGTTCACAAAAAACATATTTTTTTTAAACATCAACAAAAATTAAAATCAACTTTTTATTATTATTAAAAAAAATGTCTTTTTTTCTTATAATATATAAAAATATCTTTTTTTATTTGTTTAAATACTATGCATTTTTTCTTGTAACAATGCATGACTTTCTCACAATGGATTTAGATTTTTCTTTTATTGAGAGAAAGTGAACGCCACTTTTGTGGGTTCATACCATTATTAGAAGGAGACACTATCACTAAACAGTTTATACTATACAAAAAGATCATGAAACAAAACTCGAAAGTACACTAGAAAGAGTAAAAAAGAGAACGTAAAATCAATTTTTTTAAGCTTTAATGATTCTAGTTAAAATTGAAAACGAAATCATTTCTACACCAGAAACAAACGTATGTAACTATCCTCAAAAAAATGTTTAGAAACGGTTTGCACTAGCATTTTCCTAAATATTATTTCTATAAATTTTCTGTCAAAAGTCATTCATCTCAATATTTTATATTAGTTTTTTTTATAAAAAAAATATGATAAATTTCATCATAATTAATTCACAAGATATCAAATTTGGAACAAAACGTCTAACTTAACAATATCGACATTCGTCAATTGAATTATGATATTTTATATTAGTTTACTACAAAGTATATCAATTTATTTTTATAATATTCAGATTGAATCACTTTTAAATCATTTAATTGTTAATTAATATCTTCACCAACTTAATAACTAGTCACTAATCAGGCTTTAGATATGTTTATGTTTATTATTTAACAATTATACAAAACAATGTGAACAGGCCAAGATTAAACAACTCTTTTTTTTTTATTCAGATTCAACACATTTTTTTTTCTGACTAGATATCTATGCATTTTTTTAATTAAAAAAATGACATCGTGTGTTTTTCAGAAAAGATGCTTTCCTATTCATAAATATAGGTGTAAATATATAAATTGGTCTCTCAAATTATAAATATTAATTAATTAGTTCTTAAATTTTATGAATTGTAAATATATTTTTAAAATTATAAAATATTAATTAAAATAATTTATGTGTAAATTTTTGTCGTTAGGTATTTTGATGTAATAGTGTAATTGAATATGTGTTTATCCACGTTGATCCTACATGAATGTCATCTTTTCAAAAACAAATTTGTCGATGAAATTTTATTATCTGAAAGATAAATTTGTAAGTAATTGTAATTGTTCATGGACTAATTATGGACAAAATTAGTCCATAAAAGATTTAAATTTCATCATAAAATTAGTGCATGTTGTGATGACATTCATATGAGATAATCGTTGAGAGGTTAAACATTTAATTAACATGTCATATCATAATTTCTAACGATCAAAATTTAAATATGAATTATTTTTATTACTATTTTACAATTTCAAGAGGGTATTTGCTAATTTGCAAAATTCCAAAATTATTTTAACTGACGTTTATGATTTGAATGACCAATTTACTTATTCACTCATAAACAAAAGTCAAATTAAAATTGTATTAAGTTAAAGGCATGTAACTGACAGACTCAATAATTTTTTTTTTCCTGTCAATAAATCACACATGCATATATATGTAATGAATACAAATACTATACAATATTAATGTAAAATTATTTAATATCGATAACACCGATTAAAATATATCAATACATAAAATAAAAATTAAAAAAGAAATTTATATAATTGTTTGATATGTTGATTAATTAATGTGATTGATTGTTAATTAATATAAAATAATTTTATACTAATCATAAATAATATTTATATATAATTTGACTTTTATTTATGTGAATTTTCGTATTAATATATTTTACACGGTCAACAAATGATACATTATACTTTGTTTTACTTAATGAATTAAAAAATATAATCTGTCGTCAAAGTATGTATAAAATATTTTCAAATTGACAATGCATACAAAAATTGAATTCTTATAATTTTGTAACTTATCAGGCAAACATTTATATTATTGTAAAAAAGAAAAAGCATACATTTATCAGATATACTTTCCGTTATTTAATTTGTGTTAGTTTAAAATTTTATTATCCATGTTGAATTTTTATTCGTCCACTTAACTAGCATTTTATTTTATTTTATTCAAGTTTTGTAAATACTTTTTGAATTTTACTTTAAGAATATGATGTAAAATACATGGAGTTATTTTGTATTTACACATTAAAAAATACGCATTTTATTTTTAGTAAATCCAAAGCTGTAAAACTCGTAAAAAAATATCCAACGTTGTAAAGGATCAATCATCAATGATCAATCATCAATGATCAATCGTTATAATTTTATCTGTTAACTGCACGGGTTAAATAACTCACTTTTAGTACTTATGAAAAATTTCATCAATTTTAATCTTAATTTTTTTTTTCATTTTTATTCTCTGGTTTTATTCTAACTATGATCTATTATTTAAATTTTTAAATGATTTTATATATTAATATTTATAACATTATAAAAAATTTCTTACAAAAATTTAGAATTTTATAACAAACGATAAATTAAATATAAATTTTTAACCATCAAAAGGTTAAAAATTTATATTTAATTCTTCGTTTGTTAAAAAATTAGAATTTTTGCAAGTTAGTTGTTAAACATGTCCTTAACATTACTCAAAAAATTATTCAAAAATTCGAAAGATACACAATAGTTGATTTAAAATCAAAGATAAAAAATATAAATACAAAATTTAAAGAAATTAGAAGTTAACGATATTTTATATAAAGACAAAAATTAAAATAGTAAAATTTTATAAGAACTAAAAGTTTAATTTATTCGAACTATATTTAATTGAACTAAATCAATTATGACATATTTGACTATTTAAGCAAGACATAATCAATAATCAAGACACAATTAAAATTTATACATATTATACCTAGCTTCAATTCATTTTATTAGATGTAGAAATCACAACGAATATCTACACATAGATCTTTCAGCTATCTATTGTCACCTTGAATAAAAATAATATTCATGCACTATTCATATCTGTACGAATATCTCTTAGACGAATATTTATTGAATTTTGAGATATTCACATATATAAATATATATAACCTTTTTTATAAAAAAATCATTTTTGTAAAAAAAATGTAGAATTTTTATATCATCTATGTATTTTTTGTTGTTGCAATCATGTATATTTTTTTCTCTTCTTTTGACAACACAAAAAATATCAACAAAAACATTTTTTAATACAATAATCTAAATATAATACATCACAAAACTTCATAAAAAAATATTAATACATTAACACATAAATAATATTCTCTCAAATACCAAAACATGCAGTCAAATTTAATACAAATAATTTCTCCTCAAATGTTACAAAATTCTAAATTACATATTTATTAATTTACAATCAGATACAAATATTTACGAAATAAATATTTTTATATTTGTACACTTGAAACCTCCATTTATTTTATTTGTATGTATCTAATATATTATTTCATACTCATTACAGATTTTATCTGTAAATATCCACAAACACACTTTTTTCCATCCTTAATTACATGTTAAAAAAATCCATTGTATATTACATAACATTTTAAAAGATAGTATAACATATCACATAAAAAATATGTTTATGTGTCTTCAAAATAAATTTGTTTATACAAGTCATATACAAACTTCAATCTAGACAAAAAATAAATAGTATATATATGCTGCTTCTGTTGCAAGAAGCATATCTTAATACCAAGTGGGGACATGTCCTTATAGGTGTGAGGCATGCTGCAGATTAATTTTGGGTCTATGCAACATGTGAGGAGCAGTTGGGCCTAGAAATATTTAACTTGGGTCCACAATTTCTTTTTTCCATTTCCCAAACTTCAAGGGTAATTAATTATTTTTGACAAAAAGAAAAGTAATTAATTGTTCAATCTATGCCTCCATGAGACAAAAGGTAGTACAAATAATATTGTATAATTGTACATTAACCCTCTCTGCACCATGTCATATATTGCTGGCTGGGACACTTCAATCATGGTTTTCATAATGATATATAATAAAGACCATACTAAATAAAAGGGTGCAATTCTTGTTCATTTGTATTTTAGTGATGCATACTCATGGTGGTTAATTAATCATCAATAAATTAATTTATGGATTGAATAAACAGTATTTAACAAGCAACCAATTTTGTGTCATATATTTTGTTTTCATATATATCACCGGTATCATAGTTCTGGAATCTATTGGAGCCATTAATGAAGCTTTTGTTTTGAGAAATTGGAAAAGGTCTCAATGGATACATCTTTGGGACCACATGACATGGAATCTAATCTTATTTCTAATTCATTAATTACATATACTAGGTGTACAACTTATATATTGTGAAATCATGACTTCTGATAAAGCCACATAAGATACCTTGTGTTTTTCATACTTCATTCGAAATGACATTTAAATAAAAATATAATTAATAAATTGATGTATATAATTTTAATTTAAAATTAAATATATTAATTTTTAAATAATTTATGATAATTTTTTTTTTACTTGTTGAATCTTTTTAAAATTAACTACTAAAACTAACCAATGACTTCTCTTTAGAGTTGATACATATGGCGACTACACCACATATGTTGTGATTAGAAAACAAGAGCATGAAGATTAGAGAAATTGATGAAAAGAGATAGGAAAATATCTTATTTTATAAGAAAAAAATGAATAAATACATGAGATTCATTTAAGATTTTTTTTCTTTTAACTTGAGAAGAAATGAAGAGGAAAAAATGTTTTTCCTTTTATACCTCCAACTTGACTATTATGTCAGAAAATGAATATATTTTTTTTCTTATGATTTTTTATTTCTCGTATGTCAAATAATATATTTTATATTTTTATATCTCTATAGGCACTTTTTCATATTTTTCTGTCTATTAACTTCTCTAAACCAAAAATAGAAATTATAAATTTTTTTGTATAAGAGAATGATTCACAATTGCTAAGTTAAAACAAAAATTAGAATATATTTAAAACTAAAATTCAGGTTGCATTTGAAAAATTATAGATGATTTAACTATCATCTAATAAAAATTTACCATACAAATAAATATATAAGTAATACTTACAAATTTATGTATGTGTTATATTTTATTTGATGTTAGTATTTAAAAAATAACCTAAAAAAATCTATTAAAAAATTATATAAATGCACACGTGGGCCAACTTTGAGACCTGTCTTGAATTCTTAAATAGTTGTATATATCGTTGAACTAGAAACATGCTAATTAGTACTCTAATGTTGGTGTGGCATGATACCGTCTACTAATTTTTTTTAATATATATCTACTTTGACCATCTCTAATATATCATTTTAATTATAAAAATTTGACAAAATCATAATTTAAATTCTATATAGAATAATTATAAATTAATTATTAATGTCACTATTATTAATAATATTTTATTCTATTAAAGAAAACCTCGGCTACAATATTTGTGCCATTAATGGTTATACTTTTTTTTTTATAGAGCCATTGGTTATGCTCTAAAGTTTGATCACAATTATTACTGTATGAGGCATATGTGAGCATAGTAGTTTTGAGAAAACTGTCATTTCATTTATCTGGCTTGCCCTCAAAGGCATATATACAATACAATATAATAATTAAAGGTAAAGTTGGGCTGTTGGGGTGGGTGCATGCCATAATTGAGGACCACAAAGAACTTAAAATTAACCACTCACTCCTAATTTAATCATTCATCTACCTAAATCATTTTTCAATCTTCCATGCATATAGAGACAGACATGGATCACTTTCACCTTTCATACCCCTATTCTTCGATATGAAGCAAGAATTTCGGTAGTAAATAAATAACTAAGCATTTTAGTCCTTAAATTATATGAGTAACTAAATTTAGTTTTTTAAATTTGTGTAATAGCAATTTATTCTCTTATATTAAAAGATATAATCAATTTATTTTTATTTATTTATTTTGCATCATAATTTTATAGATTTTATGTTTGATTTAATGTTACAAAAAACTATTTAAGTCAATATATCTTTTATTAATTTTAATGAATGTTTATTAAAGAAATATTCTGATATGACGATATTAAATAGTCGGTATCTATTAATTTAAAAAATTAATTTATTATTTTATAAATTTGAGGTACCGAAATTTAAAAAATTAATTTATTATTTTGTAAATTTGAGGAACCGAAATTTAAAAATTAATTTATTATTTTGTAAATTTGAGGTACCGAAATTTAAAAATTAATTTATTATTTTGTAAATTTGAGGTATCGACATTAACCATTTAAAAATTAAATAATGATAAAAAGATGTGACTGGCTCATGGCTTTATGCATATGTTTGTTTGTGGGATTAGGGGGGTTGTCAAATTATTAATGATGATTTACTATGTTTCTAGTGTTACTTAAACTAACTTTTTTTCTGTCTCTTTCCTTATTGGGTGGTGGGTAAGATGCACACAAGGGAATGGTTGATTCATTCAAATTGTTATAATATTAATTAGGAAAAAATTGTATTATCTTACAGCATTATCAATCTATATATGTACTTGTCTTTGTTTGGTCACTATGTGTGCTGGCACAAAGGACAAATAAGGTGGTAGTTAACATGTTATAATGTGATTTGTTGTCACTAATGGTCTATAATTTTTATTTTAGAAAAAAGTTGATATATACCCATATTTAATTTGTAGTAGCAAACTATTAATCAAATTAGTTGAAGGTCAATCTAGTCAAGAGTGGTCATTGTTAACTATTAAGTTTTGAAAATTTACAGAGTCTAAACATTTTCATTTTTTAAATGTTGTGTTAATCTTATTTGTTAATAAAAAAATAAAAAAAATTAAAATAAATAATTGTTTGTATTTTTAAAAACAATAAAAATATTAAAAAGTTATTTTTATTATTTTCATAAATACATATTCTTTTATTAATATTTTCTATCTTTTTTTTATATTAATTGTTTATTTAGAGACTTTCTTGTTAAGACAAAATTATAATATAATTTTAAAAAAGAAAACACAATATATTTTCTCAGACCTAAAAGAACCCAATTATTTTTAAATGACAAAAATGTTTGAAAAAAAGTCCAGTCTTGTTAATCCTAATCTGTTACATGTCATGTGATATATATTATTTCCTTAATCAACCATTAAACTACAATGCGATGTAGCACATATATTTTCATCAAAACCCAATGTTCTAACTAATGCGACAACTTTTAAATTATGGGTAGTGGTAGGCTATACTCCATCTAATGTCTTTAAGCATTGGATTCTAATTGCTTTCCTCTTTTATACCTGCTATGTGTTGTAAAAAGGGTACTTAATCCAATGATTAATCTAACAGTGGCAAAATAGGATAAATTTGTTAGGACAATTTGTTTAACATATTATTTTGGGTAGGAGAGTTGAAGTTTTGAATTGTATTGCTTAATTTGGTTCGTTTCATTTAATCCGTTAAAAAAATAAAGCAGTGATGAGTTAATTATTATTTTTAATTAGATTTTAAATTCTATAATTTAAGTTGGTCATTTTCAATTATTATTTTTTCTAATAAAGTAACTGATAAATAGATTATCGACTAATCATAATTAATTGATTAATTGCAAGTAATTAACTATTTAAGGTAAGTGATGATGAATACTAGTTAATTACATATAAGAATTATTTAATTAAGAATGATGTAGGTTAGACGTTTAGTAAGAATGATGATGAATATTAATAGCGATGATAATGGTGAACATAGTAAATTAATCAAGAAGATTAATTAATTGAGAACACTTACTCTATAACATTAATGGTTGATAACGTTGATGATAATAAATCATGGTTGATTGCTGATGAATTATGATTTAAGTGTATAATTGATGAGTTGATTGATTCATTGATGATAATTGTAATCGCTATGATATGCAAGTCATAAGTATGGGTTAAATGTGTCTAATGATAATATTGTTATATTAGTTTTTATTACATATTTGAGATGTGTTCTTTTAAATGATATTATTGTTATTGATAATGATTATTATAATTTATTTGTTTGCATATTTTCAATGTGTCAGCTTAATGATAAGAGTTTGATACGGTAAATTCAAAAGACAATATTTAAATTTCATATAACATAGTTGTAAATTAATAATTAGTGTCGTCATTATTATTATTATATAGAATTGTAGATTGTCGTTTGAGAAGAATAAAAAACAAATCAATTTTAATAAAAATTTCTTTTAATTCAAAGGTATTCTTTTACTTTTAAAATTAAAATGTTTATTGTTATTCAAGTTGGTTG